>JADDOH010000482.1:0-249531 GCA_016648135.1 Agrypnia vestita
GGAACCAAAAACGCACTGTTTTTTCTTTTGCGGCACCGTCGCCATACATATCATTAATCCTTCGAGCCGTTTCTGCAGCACTGGTGCCACGGTGGAACTCGTACTCGTAAATAACGCGATATTTCAAGTTTTTCATTTTGTAAACTGAGTGACGCAAAGAAAAAAACAATTGAGGAAAAAACAAATGAATTATAATTTTCAAAACACAAATACATGAGTATAAATAGCTGTATAAATTTGGATTTGGAATTCCTAACCAAAGAGAAGATATTTGAGATCAAATTTGCCAGTACGGCAAAACGCCAATTTCATATGTAAGGACCTAATATTATATACCTAATAAATCCGTAATCAATACAGAAAAACATGAAATGTAAAGTGCTTACCCACTTAGATGTCAAGTCTGTTCACTAAATCACTTTAAAAGTTAATTTCTTGTTAAACTTTTAGGAATAATGTGGATATAAAGTATTATACATTTCTGAAAAGCTCATTTTTAGGAATTTTAGAACAACTAAAATGTTTTAGATTTTATATTAAAATTTACGTTTACGACTAGACAGTAGACCAAATCTTTTGTGAAAATTGAATTTAACAAATGTCTGTATGGAAAATTGATTTGGTTATTAATTAAAGGTGCTTTATTATTCACCGCCTCCCAAATGTAAAAAAATTCTAAATTATTTAATTTTAAATCTTTATTATTGGTATTTAATATTTTTACCCCTGTTTTTGAGTCAAATTTATGATTATTTTCTATGAGGTGATTTGAAAATTCGGAAAAATTGTTGTTATTAAGACACCTCATATGTTCTTTGATTCTAGTATTAAAATTACGAGATTTTCTTCCAATATAATGTGATGGACACGATTGTTATTAACAATAAAGATAAAAATGATATAATGGACAAATCAGAAATCTACCAATTAACATGTAGCTCGTGTCTAAATAATAAATCTAAATAAGGATTATCATTTCCATACGTCAATATCATTATATCTCGTATAAACTTTTTAACGGACGTTGATTTCGAGTACTTTTGATTATGATCGAAAAACTACATTGAAATTTTCCGGTAGTTTCTCTATCTATCTAAAATCAGTTATTTATTTTGTGTATAGGATATTTTATAGATGTGTTTGTTGGTCGGGGGTGGTTTGCGTATAGCTGTCTATGGGGTGTTTACCGTGAACTATAAGGAATCTAGGTTAAAACATCTATTCCCTTGTAGAATACGAGCTTATGAATAAATTGTACCAAAACGGCTATGGCTGAAAATAGCACGACCTGGCAGTATATTTACGATTTCGTGGCCTATTAAAAATTTGTTTGGTATCGGGTTCAGAAATTTGCATCGGAGTTTTTGTTCGGCATACAAACTCTAGCGAATAAATTATTTATCGGGAACATTTTTGGCGGTTCCGAATTTGAAAATTGTTCCTCCTTTAGGTTTTGGGTTTTATTCGAGAATTCGGTTCCGATTCGAAATTAATTAATTATAGCTAGACCGCATTCAAAGGAATGTGCGCAAAAAATATGTGTGTTGTTTCGATGCAAAAATGAACACAAAAGAAGTTTTTCTAGTAAGTAAGTAACATTTTTTAAACTGAAAAATATATATTTATTTGGAATATCATAAACGGGCTTGCCAGGTAACTTTCCCTTTCGCTTTCTTTTTACCGTACAAAGATGAATGGTCATTTGACTGGTCTTTAGTCGACCTATAGTCAGATTAAACAAATCGAATACAGTATATCGACGGTACTTGCGTACCTATACTGTCGAATCGATTCAAATTTGAATTCAAACATGCAAAAAATCGATTCTTATTTTACTATCTTAATCTGTTCAACTTACTGTATATTTTCGGATAGTGTTAAAAACTTACTAATACTAATTTTCCATTATATTTGGTTTTTTGGTACGAAATTTTAACATTTTTTGAACAAATTAGATTGATAAAGATAGTAAAATGAACATTGTAAGAATACTATTTTTAGTAGATTCTACTCTATACGTAGGGATCGTTGATATAATCACATTAATCAACTGTGTATATAATATACACTCTTACAGCAATAATTTTCTAATTATATGAGTATCTTTATTAGTGGTGAGCGAAAAAAACAAACATATGGTGGTATATAATATTTGTACAATTATATCAATACAGTCTCTCCTAGAACCAGTCAACTAAAGAATTCTGATTAAAATGCGATAAAAAATTTACATCAAAAAATTTAATTACTTTAATACAGCTTAAACAACAAATCTTTTATATAACTTCGCAGAATTTTCATAGATTTGTTAACGATAATAAATAAATAAAAAATGATAAAATTGGTAAAAATTTTGCATCTGACTTTTTCAACAACATTTAGGTATTGTGGAATTTGGTTCAAAATGTACAATGATTATTATGTATAAATTGCTACGTATTAAATTGTATTCTAAATAGATTATGTCGATGAAATAGACTTTAAATTTATTTAGATTAAAATATGTGTACACAGTACTGAACAATAATGTATTTTAATCAGTAAATTATACATGGGTATGATTTGTTGATTACAATTCATTTTTGTAGTAAATAAATTATCAATCAAACTACGTACAACTAAAAAAAATGTGTATTTTAAATTCTGATTTCAATTTTAGTTTCTATCTCTTTGATAATTTTATTTGAAGTGATATTTTACGGTTCCTCGAAACCTAGTAGTATACTTAATTCCTGTATTAAAAAAATTATATAAAGTTTCGTTAAACTAAATTTTAAAAATACTCCTTCACAATGTTCATAAATCTTCATTTTAGGTACCTACTTATGAAAAAATCTCAATTCTACCACTCCGTTCCCATTGCGGCTAATGGCGTATCCGTTAGTTTTTTTTATTATAGAATCATTAGTACCTACTTTTACAAACCACTTTTTGGCTGTAAAGGTCTGGGCGTTACATTTTTTTGAGACGTAAATAGGAACGTTACAAATTCTTATAAAAATCATTCTAAATTTAAGCACTGAAAAAATAAATGACAGTACAACCTTATTCAAGACTCAGTGCTTAAGGGTAAGTACAATATATTGTGCGCGGAAGCTACTAAGGATTTATTTATTGTATCGTCCTGAAAATATTCTCTCTGCGAATTATTTATTATATCGTCCTGAAAAAAGTCTCACTGCGAAATATTTATTACATCATCCTGAAAAAATCCACTCGTGTATTTGACTTTCTCTAACATTTCCATCCATATATTATCACGCCGTACGCAAGCATAAATCTTGGAAATAAATGGTACAAATATATCATCTTAGAAGTAAATATTTTTGTGTAATACGTGTGATTTTTATATATTTTTTAATACAGCTTGGTTTTAAATTACCTTAAAACAAATATTTTCTGCGTTGCAATAGAATTGAGATAGATCTAGTTGAGTGATCTTGTCATACCCATAATTAAAACTATTATATTAAGAGAGGTATCGTTTGTTTTAAATTTTTTAATTATTACATTGCTTATTGCATTCGTTTAGTAGTTTGTTCGTAGCAGTAATACACTCCTTAAATATCCAAGTGGATTGGGTTCGACTCCTTCCGGAAGACCACTGAGTTAGATTAGGTTAGGTTTATATAGCAAAATCGCTTCACATGAAATAGTAAGAAAATTAGTAAAAATATTTATATTCCATATATAGGTATTATTTTTAAACCAATAATTCAATAAGCACTGCTCATTTCCTCAATAAAAGCACAATGGGACATTTATGGATATTTAATTTATGAGTGTTATTTTTAACTAGCTGTAACCGTCAAAAATGACGGAACATTGGTTCCCTCTTTGCTAATCCCTAGTATATATTTATAGTACCTTTTTGGCGGTCCATGGGAGGCTGCAGTAGCAACAAGCATAGAGCGGCTGGTTCGGGTTTGCTGGCCCGAGGCCTCATTTCATTTCAAGCCTCATTTCTAGCGGTTTAAATTGTTTTTTTAGCCGTGAATTCGAACGAAATTACGGACGAATAGACAAACAGACAGACGGACGGACGGACAACGAAATTATTATGTTTGATGTGTTATGAAAAAAGCACAAATATTGTTTATATACAGCGAAACTTGGAGGATGAAATTTTAAGTCGGTTCTGGTTTCTTTAGATTTTAATTAATAAAATAATTTTTTCCTCTTTCACGATGCTCTCATGAGAACTTCCGCGCACTCTTTCAGTGACTTAGCACTTTGCATTTTTAATTTAATTTAATTACTAATTTTGTACCTTTTTCAATACCTTGTTCGTTCCCCTCACTTCCTCTGTGTTAAATAAATGCTGATTTTTTAAACACAAGTATGGATTGAAATTGTACACGATCAATCTATACGTATTTGATCAACACATCGTCCAAAAGTAGATCAATAAATATTGAGTAACTTATTACATTAGTGGTAACTCGCCCGGTAATGTGATGTTTGGGTGTTTGAGCTTAATTCCAGGAGTCCTGTTTTCATAGTACATGCATTTGCTAAGCTTAGTTTTGAAATAGGTTATATTTCATCTCATATTTCTCCTTTCTTGCACTTTCCCAAATCACTGCCTAGGTAGGCTGTTGAGGTCGGCTCTTCTCGCTCTCAGGCTATATCTTTTTTTATTATTATTATTATTTTTTTTTATTTTTTATTAAAGAGACACTAACAGGATAATAGGTACATGATACTCAGATAATAAACATTATAGTGAAGACTATGCCCATTATCCCAATTACAAGTGTCTTCGGCACGCTCTAGTAACATGTATTTTTGCAATTAATTATATTATATATTTTGTGTTTGAGTGTAGTGCGATTAGTTTTTAATGAATGATTGATTTAATGGATCTATAGGTTCGTGTCATCGTTTGGAAAATGGATGTTGTGTATGAGTGAGTTTTTGAACGAAGATAATGTGTCTGCAAGAATATCAGCATCAATGTTAGGGTCAGCACAATATAAATTATATGTGCGACACAACCTTGTAATGGGAGAAAAGTAACCGACATTATTAGTGTGCTTACTTATTCTGAAGAACTCCGGGTTTCTTATACGGGGTTTAACATGCAAATTTATATTAGATAGAGAGAATCAATAGCTCCGCTGAGAATCTTGTGTAGCACAACGAGATCGGATATTTTCCGTCGGGACTCAAGTTTGTGCATCTTGAAAAAGGCAAGTCGATCTTCGTAGCTGTGAAGGTTGTTGTGTTGATCAACTTTGTATGACAAAATACGTAGAAACTTTTTTGCACTCTCTCGATTCTCGTAATATGTGTTGTGTAATAAGGTGACCAAATAACTGACGAATATTCCAATATACTTCGTACTAGTGATGTATAGAGTATTTTTAGACTTTGAGGATTTTTAAAGTCTTGAGTAATTCTGGTGATAAATCCCAACATAGTATATGCCTTGTTTGTGATATAATCAAAGTGGTTTCTAAAAGTGAGTTTAGAATCTAGCACGACGCCCAGATCCCTTATTGAATCGACTTTAGCGAGTGGAACGTCATCCAGTTTATAAACAAATTCTATTTTTTTAATATTTTTAGTGAAACTAATACATGAACATTTCTTAGCATTAAGTGACATATTATTTGCTTTACACCAATTTGATAGTTCGTCCAGATCTCTTTGTAGGAGATGAGATAATATCTTCTTCAATTCTGGATATCGCTTTCATCTCTGTAATATTTTGGAGCATTGAGTCATCCAGGATCTCTTTGGTCTTCCTCTGGATGACCGTCGATAAAGTTCCGTAGACGTTGCCTGCTTCACTGTGTGGTCTGGTGGTCTCCGTCTTATGTGCCCATACCATCTCAACTGTCGCTTCTCCAGCTTACTGTTTATATCCGTGACACCTAGACTACCATAAATGGGTGAACTTTTAATCCTGTCTCTTAGTGTTACTTCTGCCGACCTTCTAAGCATTCGCATTTCTGTTGTTTCGAGTTGCCTAGAGTAGGAGTTGTACATAGTCCAGCATATCTCAAATTTATTAAGTTTAATAACCACAAATGTTAATTAAATAATTTTATTTTTAAATGTTAAAATACTTTGTGAGATTATTCCAACGTCACAATAATTTTCAGCCGTGTCTCGCACTTTCTATTAACATGCTACGAGTTTGAAGATTCACAATCCGAAAACAAAATATTGTCTTTCTCCTGCGATCTTCTTTATTTTATCATTCCCTTTCAAATGTCATTCAAAACACGTGTCCCTACACGTGCATGAATTTTTTACGCTCATCTCTTACAGAACCCTGACTACTCGAACAATGAGCGAATTCGGTACTATATTATTCTGACGATCGCTTCATAGTACAGACCTAAACAGCAGAATATTCAGCATCGTGGGGGCCACTTAAGAATAATAAATCAAGCTCAAGACATCAAGGATATTCCACTTGTGAGGAAAATCCAATCAATATTTTATCCACTTAACTATTCTTCGGCAATCCTGGATCAAGGCTCTTGGCACAACACAAAGGCTTCCCTAGAGAGATTGAAATCAATTTTTCATGTCCATATAAACGATAGATCTTCCCGTTAGGAAATCAAAACAGAAATAAGGGATGCTTGATATGAATTTCATTTTAAAATAGATTGAAAGATTTATGTTCGTTCTTAAAAAAGAGATTCTAAACATTACTTTTGAAGAAATTTATTTAAAATAAGAGATTTACTTTTAAAAAATCAAACATTCATTAATAATTTATATATGATGAATAGATTTATAGAAACATATAATAGTTTAAAAAGTTTAGTTGACATTAGATGATCATCCCACTTAATAAACAAATTTAAACTAGTCGTTATATAATTTTTTTCACGTACAAATATTCTTAAGCAATTTATGATTATTTTAAATCTTTCCCACGCCATAAAACCTTAACCCTTGATAACGAAATTTTTTAAGGTGTATTGGATTGTGGATTGGTAAATTAAATTTTTTATTGCATATTTAAAATAAATGTAATAATTTTATATAACTTTACTTCATAATACAAAATATATTTACTTTTCAAAGCAAGAAAACACTTTGTGGCTTGACATTATAAGAAATTTAAGAAAAAAATATTACACACTATGTTTTAAACCACTTAATTGCTATATATTTTTTGTCAACTAGTTTCGGTTGGACTCAACCTTCTTCAGGACAATTACAATATAGACTGACAATATAGTCTATATTGTAATTGTCCTGAAGAAGGTTGAGTCCAACCGAAACTAGTTGACAAAAAATATATAGCAATTAAGTGGTTTAAAACATAGTGTGTAATATTTTTTTCTTAAATTTCTCAAAATATATTTGTTTTGATAAAATATATTTTTAATATATTAATTGTCATAAATTGTTTTCGCAATACCACAATTCCTTGGCGTATTCTTGGGTGTTCATATATGATATATTTATATGCTTAATTTAAATATGAAACAAACATCTTATACTTTGAAATAATGCAATGTAATACTATTATTTTTTTTATTGTATTTATTTATTTCCAAAAATCTACGTGTTTACAATGACGTAAAAACTTTAAACATAGTTTAAAAACCCGTCACGACATACAGCACTCTTTACAACATTATTATATAATAAAATATATTTTATTATATTATATTTTATTAAATTAATTTATATTATATTTTATTATATTGTCACGGGTCGTGGCTTTGGGAGACAAATGAAAATACGTTTTTTTTTAATGAATATATGTAATTAATATATGTTTTTAAAGTTATTTTCGGATTGCAAATGATTGTTTATAGAAAGAAAAGGAATTAAACAGTTTTTTATTATAGAGAGCTGTCAAATTAAGAACAGATTATATCTAAGTAAATGTTTAGTTGGGTAATAAAAGAGAAAAAAAAATCATATACAATATTTCAATACACAAAAATAATACAACAATATTGTATAACATTGATTAATACCAATGCATAGAAAAATAACATTTAAATAAATACATGTATTTTATCAACATCAAAAAATAAAATAATAAGATGAATAAATAAATATATACCTACTATATAGATACTTCTTTAATCTAATCCCATCCAAATATATATTATAAAAAGCATCCTTAAGTCTGTTATTTTGCAAGGCATTTGTGTTGGTACATTAATCTATCGTCGATAGCTAATTCACATTTCCGGTTCGGTTGCAAGACCGGTAAAATGGCGGTCGCGCCATGTATCCGTTTTGAGTCGGACTTCCGGTCTCTGGAATACATTAAGCTGCCAGGTTTCGGGCTTCAACGAGCTTCTTTATGATTCTGTAACAGTAATTCTAGGATTTTTATTTTTATTTTCCTATGAACTATAATCCCATTTGAAATTTCATTTACTTTTACAGTTTAATATAATATAAATTTTTAATCATTGTATTTTGTTCTGGAAATTTAATAATATACATAAGTCTATTTGATAAATATGAGAAATTTACCATAACTTTTCCAATACGTTGTAAAAATTGAAACGCGAGGTTAGGTGCTGTAGTTTCAGTATAACTTACATTTCTAATTTTTACGATTTTTAATTTGAATAAATTTAATTATTTTACATTTTTACTTATCATTAAAATAACAATCAAATGTTTGTAAATAAATATATTTATCAAATATTATATAAATGTGCTAAAAATGTTAAAAAATCGTTAGTCATCACGAAAGTCAGTATAAAGATCGCGTAAGACGCGTCTGACCCGGTTATCTGCCATGCCGCTACTAAAGAGCGAAGATCGCCAATCCGCCGAATCCTACACACTGCATCCTAAACATCACGCACTGCGCTCCTCGCACCCCCCTTTCCCTACAATACATACTCTCTGATAAATCTCTTAGAGAAAATATTTTATTTTGTTGTGTCCGGTAATTATTTATATATTATTATTGTTTTATTAATACCTACATAAATATATTATGGAGGAACGCCTTAAAATGTTGTAACATAGATTTAATTTATTATAAAAAACATTATTAAGTATCTATTGTATGAATAAATAAATATAATATAATAATATAATACCAAAAATGACTATAACAGCCTCGAAGTGACCTAAACCTCCCCCTAAATACTTGAAAGGAAAATAATCTTCTCGAGAGTTCAAAAAACCCGGTGTAGATGGCGATATAAATAAATGCGACTTATACAAGTGAGAATTGAATTGAATTTGTTTATAGACAAATGATAAATAACCAAATAGTGTAATTTAAAGAATAGCGAAATTTAATACGTGTTAAGTGACTTTGTCCATTTAATAATCAATTAATCACAAATCAATAAATCGCACATTAATTTACAGTGTTTTCATTCGTTTTCCGCAACAGTATATTTACAGAGATATTCACATAGTAAGAGATAATATGAACTGAATTTACAGCATCGGAGGTGAAAAGTTATAATAATTTATTTATCCAGAAACTTGAGGATGAATGGAGATATTATGTATGTAGTAAAAATGTGCGAATATTATACTTAATTATCTGCATGCATGCACTGACATAACTAAGTGTGATGAAACTGTGGACCATCCAGGCCTGCCGGGACGCTAGTCCCTCGAGCGAGCAAATAAACCAATCACGCTCGAGGTGATCCACCAATTAGAAGCCCGATGCGTCCGGCAAGGTACCGACAAACAGCACGCAGCACCACCACCTCACTCTTTCGCCGACTTTCGTTTACTACGCCACCTAATTCTTCCTTACCTAATTCTTCAATATACTGACAATGTAAATTAAGTACTTTTTCATTCATGCTGTGTCACTTCCCACCTTGACTTGCCACATACATTCTCAACGCCTTTAATTCACGCAGATGCCTTCAACGTCACACTTGCTATCTGTGTAGATTTCATGTTTTTTTTTTATTTTTTTTATTTTTCGTGTTTCGTGTTTCGACAGATGGACACGACCTTTCCACAAACACGCACCTTTCGATTCATTCACGAGATAAATTCAATCATAGCATATATTCCGCGACGCACATAATCTCAACATCTGCCAAAAAACAAAGCATATTTGAAGAACATATTTCAAAATCTTTAAAAATCGATGATCATATACAATATACACGAAGCGTTGTGTACCTACCTGGTAAAAGTAAAGCAAAAATGTATGTCATTTCATCTTTTTGTACTCCTTTGTAAATATATTTGTGTGCCTGTAATGATAGTATAGTACGATTTTAATAGCTTTAAAAATTTACAACAGTATACACAAAAAAATTCTATAAATGTACGTCAAACAATTTATGGCTGTTGGTTGTAAAATATTCAGATTTTCCCAATTATATCGGCTAAAATAATAAAAATAAAAAACTTTGTCGCTGACATCAGGAAGCAATGGACATTTTTTATGGGGTGCAGTATTTTGTGACACGGGAGTGCCAACCCAAATAAACACACAACTTTCAGAGAAGGGTTGTTTCGTATTTTTTTATTGTATTATAAAATATGAAAAATAACAGTACAATAAATAAGGGTATAATTCGATGAACTTGTAATAAACTTTTTATATCTTTCTATAATTTCTTATTCGAAATACGTGGTATCGTAACTTTCGAATAAATTTAAACTTTGGACGTATATTTGACGGTTTGTCAGGTGGTGAAATAGCACATAAATTTAAAAGTTTTTCCTTCACACATTTGAAATACCAACCAAAGAAAAATTATTATCATATTAAATATATTTTTTAAATTCCGATGAAAAACTTTAAAATATTTTCAGTTGACTTTATTTCGGATCAATCTAGAAATTGTACATTTGGAAAGACATATTTTTGTAGGCGAAAGGAACAACCGAATAAGTCAATAAAATCGAGTTTTGAGTAAGTCTGCAGAGTTACTCTTTAAAAACAATAAATATAATTTTCTCGGAAGTATTACCCAGCAATAATAAAGTATCATGGACGAGTGATAAATTACGAAATAGTGTTTAAAGTAATTAATAAATCGCAAATAAATTTCCAATGTTTTCATCTGTCTTCCAAAGCCTAGTTCTGAGACACTATTATATATTTAGGAAAAGAAAGCGAAATTAAATATTTGCCAGACAGATATTTTATGTCATAATATTATGAAAGTTCCAACATCTCTGGTAATACTTGTACGCCATTTGTCTGTTGCACGGACTCACAGTTCACTTATCTGTTACCCGGATCTATGGTCCCTGCTGCTTGTCAAAACAAAATGAGAGATTGCGTCGCAATTTATAAGGTCCTCAATTTCTCGAACTTTCTCGGATATGTTCGCATATTCAACCGGCTTTCAGGTTTATCTAAAAACGTCCAGAATTTTCAGAAAACTTTTTCGTTTTTAATTTTTATGCATATCAATAATACTTATCAATCCAAAATATATTATTTTGTGTTATTGTATTCGTATAAAAATATAGCACAGGCATTTTTTATTTTAATATGTATTACGAATACAAAATGATGTATTACACTGCATCATTTTAAAACGTAAATCAGTTTTTATATTAAAATAAATAAATTTAGTATATAAAGATGGATACCCAGGAATATGCCCTAAGGATTGTGGTAAATAAAATCATTTATTACACATCATAATTTAGGTACATATAATTAAATGTCCATCCTAATTAAAATGTAGTTTATTGGAACAATTTGAATTATAATTTTCAGGAAAATTTATATTAACTATAAAAAATATAATTAACACTATACAAACAGCCGGATGGCGGTTATTTTAAAATTAAAAACAAAATCATGACTTCGTTAATATCGATCCTTAAAATAAAAATTATAAAATAAAATAAAAATTTACCTATACACAGACAAAAATTATTTATTTTTTATTTGTTCACAGAAAATATTTTTACCTACAGAATTTAATCTGGCCATTTCTTACTTAGGTTACGCCTTTTCTAGGGAAACCGCCACGCATTTAAGTATTTTCTGCAGTTTATATAGGAGAAAAAAGGAGATAGAAATAACAATAGACATCATCAAAGACAACATAACATAAAAACATGAAAAGCAAAAAAAATGGTAAACTCAAAAATGATATTGAAAAACACTAAAAGTTAGGAATGAGAATTAAAAGCGTAAAAACTCTTCTCGTGTGATCACATTTTTTGAATCCTTTCGAAGGTATTAATATTGTGTCCTTTGACTTTCGTTCTTAATCAATTATCCAGAGGAGGACACTTCAATCCGTTTCATTTTCATGAATTAGAAAATGTCACAAAGCCATCGATTTAAATATAATATAAAAGTTGCGATACTACTGTTTATTATTCCCCGCGCTCTCTCCCAACAATGTCCGCAGTGTGGTGTGGTGTGTTACAGTCACCTCTTCATTATTGATTAAAATATGCTCCACTTATGCCGGCCGGCGTATCGACCTGGCCTAGAGGACATACAAGTCGCTAGGAAAACTTATTGATTTCTGCTACTTCTTTCGCCACTTCCACGAAACCGTGGAACGGAGCGGCTGGCCCGCGTCACGAAAAACAACATTTTTACTGCCAATTTTTTGTGGTGATAAAATTGAGTGGGCGCCCTAATGTTGTGCTTACTGACATCAAACTACGAAAAAATATCTTTACCGAGTGCTTCCGAATTATATCTTGTACCGATTATGAAAAAAACTAACCCATAAAAACTAAGTTTTTATTATACTCCCTTTATAATTTACTAGTGGAAACAGGTTTGGCGCTTAACCTACTCGTTGAGCTTGAGTCGGGCGACGCTACGAAAGCGAGTAATAAAAAATTTCGAAAATCCAAAATTATACTATAATTATTAATTTTTTTGACAAATCATTTTTATCGTCACCACGAGTCTGTTTGCAAAGTTTCAGCTCGATTGGATCACGGTAAAAGGGTTAAAATCGATACAAAAATTTTTGACGGACAAGCAAGCAAGCAGAGGCTACGAGTTAAAAGAAAGGGAGTAAAAAATAATTCAGTCAAACTGAATTTGTATCTACACTAATATTATAACGTATGGAGTGGAGACGATGGCCCTTACAAAGAAAAGTGTAGAAAAGCTCGAATGATCCATGCAGAGATAAAATTTGAAATGATGAAATTAGGCGCAGAACTAGAGTAGTGGATATCATGGTTCGTGTAGCGAAGCTAAAATGGTAATAGGCAAGTCATGTTGCGAGACAAGATTCTACAAGATGGACTCCCAGAGTTCTGAAATGGAGGCCTTGGAAAAATAAAAGAGGCGTCGGAAGACCTCAAAAGAGATGGGTAGACGGGAAGAAATGGCTACAGCTAGGGATGGAAGGGTATGGAAGAGGCCTATATCCAGTAGTGAAGAGATGAAGGCTGAGGAAGGAGAAGAGAAGATGAATATTATAAAGAGGTAAAGTTTGGATTAGGAGGTAATCTCCGAAACTACTAATCCGATTTCAAAAAATTTTTCACCAATATTTAGGACCTTCAAAATGGACATAGACTGAATATTATACTGTTTAAAGAATAGGACTTTTCGTGTCAACCAATTTTGCAACATAAGTCGACGAAAAAACGGTCAAGCGACTGCATTTCTTACGAATGCTGCCTTAAAAGTAAGAGATATACGAATGCTTTCTATAAAAAAGTTATGGAGCTTAAAAAGACCAGTAAAAAAGTCCGCAACATTATATATCTATTTGTTTAGGTTAATTTACTAATACATAGAATACGATTAAGATATATATTTAAAATTAATTTTAATTTGTTGCGGTAATTTAAGTAGGTAATGATAAATTCTTATCAAAATAAATTTGCTTATCTTCAGGCAAATTTTATGTAGGTAAAAATTGCCTTTTACACAACATTGTTGGAGGAGTTTAGATTATATTGATTTTTCACTGATACTCTTATAATATTACACTGAATTCTAGTATATAGTATTTTATATAAAGTGAATAATTAATGAAGATAATAAATACACTTGAACTATTTTGGTGGTGGAGAATAAGTTTAGTCTGGGAGGTGGCCGTGGCAGGCAAAAGAAACACTAAATACTTTTATATATTCCGCAAAAAGTCTTCTTCTTCTTCTTCTTCATCAGCCTTCGTCTTTCCACTGCTGGATATAGGCCTCTTCCATATTTTTCCATTCTTCCCTGTTGTTGGCTAATTGTAGTCATTTCTTTCCCCCCACAGCGACAATATCATCGGCCCATCTCTTTTGAGGTCTTCCGATGCCTCTTTTATTTTCTCAAGGTCTCCATTTCAGAACTCTGGGAGGCCATCTTGTAGTATCCTGTCTTGCAACCTGTCCTGCCAATTGCCATTTCAGCTTCGCTACACGATCCATGATATCCACTACTCTAGTTCTTCGCCTAATTTCGTCGTTTCTAATTATATCTCTTAGGCTTACTCCAAGCATGGATCTCTCCATGGATCGTTGCGTGCATTTGAGCTTTTCTACATTCTTTGTAAGGGTCACAGTCTCCAATCCATACGTCGTCATTGGCAGTATGCACGATTCAAAGGTTTTTCTTTTTAGGCTAATTGGGATCTCTTTGTTCTCGAAGATATGTTTGAGTTTGCCAAAAGTAGCCCAGCTCATTCCTTTTCGTCTTGGCAATTCTGCTGTTTGGTTCTCTTTGTTCATTTTTATCTTGTGTCCTAAGTATATATATTCATCTACTATTTCAATATTATTACCATTGATTGTGATGATTTTGTTCTCTGGACTCAAAATTTTGTTTTGTCACTGGACATTGATTAAATCGGAGCACTCTTTTCAAATGTGCAGTCACTTAATGGTTCATGATACTTAGTATTAATACTTAGTATTAATGGTTCATAATACTTAGTATTACACCGTTTCTTAATTAGCACTAATTACGCTGTTTATATCGCTTAGATCACTTTCGAGAATGTTCTCTTCAATTTTGCACTGGAAAAATTTCTCGCTCGTCGGTAGGCACTTGCGCCGAATATCTATCGCTAAAATCACCACGCTTTCTCAGTAGACTTGTCGCTGTCAATTAAAATTGCCACAACTGATTGTGCAGTGGCCGGCCGGTCCCTTTATAAAGGTTATCATATCTCGATGTTTCCAAAGCTTACAATAATGTCCCAGTCGACTAAGAGTGTTGTGGAGCATTCCAGAGATTACGAAAGATTTCGATAGTGCGCAATTCTTTCGGATTCTATCATCATGTTACAGTATATTTCTATAATTTTGTCTGATGTTTTGTATCTTGTGTGTGGTAGTGGACCCTTTATTTTCATTACAGTTCGATTTTTTGATCATGACATTTTAAGAATATATTGTATACCGATACACATTGTCATGGCACTTATACTACGTCCCATAAATACCACGACAATAGCCATTTATCTCATTAAAAATTCCCATTAGCTTTAGATCTATTTAACAAAAAATAAATCACGATGTTCAACAACTTTTGACAATCTACCATTTGGTCAATCGATTTGTAATTTGACAGCTATTTAAAGACAAGTGTAGAAAAATAGCACAGGAAAAGTTTTAGACATATAGAGGCATATCCTGTAGTCCAATGGGTTGGTAGCGGCTTCTTACACCAGAGGTTCAGATTCGATTCCTGGAGAGGTTGCAATACACCTGCCTGATTTTTTCAAGGCTTTGTGATATGTATAATTTTTTTTCTGACGAAATTTTAAAAAATAAATTATTCGTGAAGGTTCATGTTAAATAAATTTCTGATTTTAGTGTTTTTCCAATTGAGTAGTTGAATATCAAAGCCTAAAGCTAAAAAAAAGTTTTTTTTTTGGAAAATCAAAGAAAACTCTTTTCCATCTTATTTATAACTTAAATAAGGTGAAATAAAAAGTAATAAAGTAAGGAATGAAAAGCAAAACCCTCAAATAATATAACATTTATGAAATTCGTATATTTCGTGAGTTATTTTGGTAAATTTTGAAACCAGAGAATGCATTTAGATTGTTTTTTAAATTTAAGCATTTGGATTTAGGTTAATTTTGAATTTCAAGGAAACTAATATATTCATTGAAATATCAGTGGTGTTGTGAAATAAAGTTCTAGGTAATTTAAGTATGTAAAATATTATTGAATATTTTAATTTTTTTTTTTAAATAATGAAGATTCATATTTTATTCTTATGAATTTGAAAAAAGGCATGTTTTATTGTAACTCAAGTTAATTTTTAAAAAGCAATAACTTGAATGGAATGACTTAGGGCCGGTTGTTTCAAGTTGGATTAAAGTAAGCGTTCTTTTAAAGCATAGATTTTTACGTTCTCCACCAATCAGACGATCCATTTTCGTAAAAATCTATGCTTTATTCGACCGCTTACTTTGATCGAACTTGAAACAACCGGGCCTTAGAGAATATATTGACATTCAAATAATAAATAAATTGTGGTGAGGTTATTTTTGATACTCAACTACTCAATTATATACATACATAATATAATTTATTAATAAATAAAAAAATACAAATGTTTTTCTAAAGTTCTTATCAGTAGTATTAATTCTTAATTCTTATCGATAATATTAAATTAAGGTAATGCAACGGTTTGCAACGTTGTGGAACGATAACTAACTTGAGCATTATCACAAAATCAAGATATTTATGAAAATCTCTTTTGACTGTCACGTCCCATTATTTTAAATTATATATTTCCCGAACGGCTAGTTATTAGCGCAGCGTTATTCAGCAAGAAATGATGAAATCATTAATATTTTTTTACGCTCAAACAGGCCAGGAGGCCCAATTTCAGATGCGAAATACATCACAAAACACCCAAACTTGAGTAAATCATATAGATTAAATTATGACCTCACCGGGAATCGAACCCGGAACCCTCGGTGTGGAAAGCCAGTGTCATACCCGATGCGCTACGAGGGCCGCCGATTAGTTAATTATTAGAATGAATTAGAAATAAAACAGATCTTTTCCCACAAAACTATCACCATCTCAAAATCGACGACATGCCTCTCTTAAATATTATCAAGCTTATTTTTTTTATTCAAGAACACATTCTTATTGTGAAGTTGCAATTTTTGCAGAACAAAGTTCTGTGAAATTTAAAATTTAATTAATTCATCAATTAGAAAGACATACAGAAAAAACCAAATCCACGAAAAAATTTTAAAAAATCCCGGTAGCAGGTAAATATTTTTTGTGGATTTGGTTTTTTCTCTACGTCTTTCTAATTGATTAATTAATTTGGTTGTAATTGTCAAGCTTAATTAATCATGTCTACTTATTCTTGCATTGCAATAATGAATATTGATTCATTATTGCAATGCAAGATATAAATAAAGTTAGGTAATACGTATACTTTAATATTGTTATTTACTTTATTATGTTCTACTCACTACTGTGACAATTGATGTCTTTTATTTTAACATACTTATATTATTATTATGTACTACTTCAAAATTATTTTTATGTAAGATATGTTAGGATATAAGTAAATATGTTAGTTACCAACTATTTACACTCTCATACATTTTTATATATCATTTTCATATATCTTTTAATATTTCCAAATAAACAAATAAAATAAAGTTCACTGTACTCGTTGCCAAGTCTATTTTGCCTGGGCGATTGTGATTACGTGTGGTAACCTTTTGTTATATTGTAATTTTTAAATATATATTTTTGAATATGGTTGTGTTATCCACAGTTGAGGGCCGCGGTGTCCAGCAGGGGCGCCCAACCGTCATGGCGGAGGGGCCCGGCGCGCCGCGGTCCCCGTGAGGTCCCGGGCCGCGGCCCGCGCGCCCCGATCCCCGCCAGCTCAACACAACACCAGACACTATCGGAAAGGTACATAACTTTACATATTCTTTTTAATACTTATCGCGTAATTATTTACTTTGGTATTGTTTTAATACGTGGTTCTTTACGTGTGTCAAAGAAGTATAACTTCTAATACATATACATTCAATGTTTACAATGTTTACAGTGTTTACAAAATTAAATAAGCTTTTTTCATTGTTGCTGAGGGTCTTGGCAGCAAGTAAACACTACATTCATTTATTAATTAATGAATTATTATATTAATATACACAAAAAAGTAAAATTTAGATTTATTTCAAAATAACCCTACTAATGTACGACGCTTGCTTTCCGATCAATTTTTCAAATAAAATGTATGTTATTATTTTCCACTACATTAATAACATATAGTTTCATCAACATACTATATCTATATATATGTACACCACGTAAATAGGATATTCTGTAACTACCAGTGAAAACCTGTAATTGGCTTTCTATATGTTCCACATTCCTTGGTTTTTCTTAATTATTGTAAGCTGTTGGTTTTCTAAATAAATATAAATAAATAAAAAATAAATAAAAATTTGACGCCCTGCCTGCTACTATAACACTAGTAATTTACTGTATTAAATCAGACAGTGCTCTTTCAGTGGTATATAGTCAAGAATACTCATTATTTACATATATAAAATAATTATTTTGTGAATCAATCTTAGTGCCAATAAAAATATGTAATTGTAATAATTAATTATTTAAAATTTAATAATGGTGTTAATCCTATATTATAGATAAAGAAAAAATTCATCTGAATTGGATAGTTAATAAAATAAAATAAAATAATTAAAAGTATTTAAAAAGATGAAAGTAAATGTTCATATAGGTACTAGAATTTTTCAAATTTTGGTTATATCATGGATTTTAACAGGTTTTGGGCATGCCATAAATACAAACCCACTTTTTATACAAACCCATATTTGAACGATTTTAAATTATTAAATTTAAGACCAACATTATTTGGAAATAAAATATTTTTTTTATCCACACAATTTTTTTTCATTTTTATAAAAAAAGTGCGATAATTTTTTTCTCGATGATTAAAAGAATCTGAAAACCATGCTTACTTAAACATTTCAAATGCTTACTTTAATTTAAACTAAAATAAACTCTGCTTCACACCGTGAATCATTTTGTCACTACTGCATATAAAGCGGTTCCTCTCGGGCTATCAGCTAAATAAACACGTTATATTATAGACTAGCATGTGAATTCAAAAATAGTTGATAGGTACACACATAATATATTATTAACATCTCGATTAAATATTGCCCGTCAAAATTTTCAACCACACAGATCACGGGAGCCCTCGAGTACGTGAGCCCTACCCGCAGGGAAAATGTCCAATAACTTGTCACAGATGACAAAGCAATTTTCCGGCTCGTTGGCCACCGACCACACGTATGGAATAACTCTTTCCCGACCAATTTCGTCCCATCCGATTCATGAAAATGACCGTTCTAAATGCTGCTCTTTGTTTTCACCACATTTACCATTGAAAGGCGATTGAGCCATCATTATGCGAATATGGTAGATTTGTGTCAGTAGGTACGTTATTATTATTGTTTTTATCAAACAGTATTTCGTTTAGCACATGAACAGGCATAACCTGCCCATAAATTTTATGTATCATTATTGCATTATTTATTACATAAATTACATTATTAAATTATATCTCTACTCTTCTATATGTTATGTTTTCAAATGCTTCTATTATTCACACTTTTTATTGTATTATATCTCTACTCTTCTATATGTTATGTTTTCAAATGCTTCTATTATACACACTTTTTATTGTATTATATCTATACTCTTTTATGTTCTACGTTTTCAAATATTTCTATTACTAATGTGTTTTATGTTGTATTATATCTTTTTTTTATCTTATTTTTTGTCTATTTCTACACTGATGTATAATTCTATTTCTATAATTTACATACATATTTATGTTGTTGTGTTAATATTTTGTATAAATGCGTTGTAGGTAAAAAGCCGTGTATATTAAATAAATAAATTGTGAAACTTCAATTATTATTAAGAATATTTTATAAATAAATTTCACCCCTTAGACTGTATAAGTACCATCTTTAAGAACCACCATGGAACAACATCATTATACATACTTGGGAGTTAAACGGTACAATACATTGTTGTCGAAAAACAAATTTCAAGAAAGGAACATTCCAAAATACGAACAGTTTAAGAAAGAAGTCAAATCCTTGATTTTGCCCAACTTTGAAATTGCCCACATGTCTCAAGTGATTTCTGTGTGGTAAAAAAAATTACTACTTCTAAATGGTTTCTGCTTGTATATTTTAATTTAGCTTGTAATTACTCCTCCCATAAGCTCGAGTTTCGGCTCATATGAGTTTAATGTCTGATGCCTTATAATATAGAATCAATTTATTATAAAAAACATTATGTATCTACTGTATAAATAAATATAATAAATAAAATGAAAATAAATATATATAATATTTTTGTCAATATGCAGTTGGTACACGTATAGGCTCCGCGCTTAGTATTAAAACCGTTTCACATGGAGCCGCTCGT
Organism: Agrypnia vestita; assembly: GCA_016648135.1. Taxonomy (NCBI): domain Eukaryota; kingdom Metazoa; phylum Arthropoda; class Insecta; order Trichoptera; family Phryganeidae; genus Agrypnia; species Agrypnia vestita. Next base: position 20,341 of record JADDOH010000482.1, read on the forward strand.
ATTCAAACTGCAATAAGACTAGAAAGATATAAAATCACACAAGGAGGTCATTTTGCTTTTAGCATCAATAATCATATTATCAATTGCAACAAAACGTTATTATCATCATTACTGTTGGCTCTACAACTCCTGGTGGGTCTTGGCCTCCTCAAGAGTCTTCCTGCACTCATCTCGGTTTTGTGCCAGCTCTCTCCAGTTCCGAATCTCTAAAGCAGATATTCTCTATTAAATTAAATTATTATACTAAACCTGGAACTAAAGTTTTACCTATTTTATAAATCTTATGACGCTTAGCTCCTTAATTAAAGAAAAGATAAAGATAATTTTTGCAGCGTCTGCGCCAAACTCCATTATCTTAAACCGGTCCAAATATACACCTAATTTTTTTCTTTAAAAAATTTACAGTGCTCACTCGTTCCTCTTAGTCAGTACTGTCTTATTCTGCATATATGAGCACTATTCTCATGAGCATTTTTTGACAACAGTCTGGATTTAATCTGATTTTGGAGATGAAAAAAGGAGAGATTTTCGCTTCTGGATCTCTTTTATAGTATTATTCCTGTCTCACTAGTTCCACATGATAGTATTAGGGTTTATTGGATGCATCCAACAGCCATGTATTTGGTCTTCTACTAATTTACTGTAAGACCCATGTATTTGGCAGAGCTATCAAGGTTTATAAAGACATGACGTAAGGCTTCTGGAGTTTTTACAATTTTGTCGATATCGGCATAAATCAACAGTTGCACGCTGTTGTCGAATATCATTGCCATTATGACATTGCCCGATTCCCAAATATTTTTTTGTAGGGCCATGTAGAATAAGAGGCAAGCCAATCCATCTCCTTGTCTCACCCCTTGAAAAACCCATATTAAATGTTTAAAAAAAGTTCTTTTCTTCATACAAAGAATAATGTACTAATATTATATTAATACAGTATAATCTAACATAACCGATTATTGAACAAAATTAACTACTTTTCTCAAAATAAAATATTCTTGTTTATCCGAATTGACTATAAATTTACATATTTATATAAGCCGCCATTTGTTCACTAATGAATCATACATCATATTTCATGGCCCAATATCGATTGGCAACTATATCAATTGCCTCCAATGCACTGCAGCAGCCGACATAATATCGATAAAAAATTCATAAATTAAATCTCGATTACTTCGATAACTGGATTAAGTTCTGACAAATTTGGATAATTTAAAATCATAATTTTAGTACGCACACCTCCTATGAAATATTTAAAATTAATTATTCTATATTTTTAAAGAAACAGTAAGTTTCTTTAAAAAATATTGCGTAATAATTTGTTTACGTTTAACATGCAAATGAACCTGCATAATAAGCACATTTTCTTATAGAAAAATATGCAAAAATTTTCATAATTTATACAGTAGAATTTATAAATATATTTAGAATAAATCACAAATTTCAGGCTTAAAATAATATCTTGCCTGAATATTACGCCACAAAAATTATCTCGGCCACTGTCTCTCCCTGGTCATCCATTTCATTCACGCCCAATCTACTGACATCTTCATTTTTATTTTTGTATTAATTTACATATTTCTTTTTCAAATATTTTTTTCGATATTTTCATACTGGGCTCAGTACTTGTGCTATGAAAATAGGAATAACTTGCTTGTAATCCTGACCACTATAGATCAGTGGAGGTCGTGTATATCAATACACTAATAAGCACGTTTAAATATAAGATGAAATTGAATAATATAGTAAGGAATAACGGATTAGTTTCCTGTATTAGTAACTATTCATGAGTTATTACCTTATTAACTCATTACCTTATTCATGAGGATTATCTCATTATTTTATATTCTTATATTTTTTAAACGCTTGCTTATTAATTAACATTAATGTAAAATATTCGAAGAAACTGCATTTTATTTTAATTTAAAACATATATTTTATCAAATAAATTCGACATTCTTTAAACTAAATCAATCCCAGAGTTAGCCACTTTTTGGAAAGGTACAGCGAATAAAATTTATAATATCTATTAATTATAATTTTTTAAAACTAGAGTATAATAAAACGGAATAAACTGTATGTTATATTAAATTAATAAGGTTCAAAGTAGAGGGTCTAAAATACTGATATTTTTAGAAATGGTTTACTTGACATTTAAAATTTTGATAATTCCGACATCCAAGTGAGCCAAAATATAAACATTTTGTTTCACTCTGTGATATTTTTATGCCTGCCTTGTGGTGTTCCATTAATACATAACTTAAAAGACTTCGTACATATTTTAAAGCGCCAGTTTCCATTATAATATGTAAATTCCAAATCTTTTACCATTATTTAAAAATATATGTAAAGTTACCCCTTTTATCGTGGAAACAAACCAAGTAAGGAACTATCTCCCCTTTAAAATTGTTAATCCTTGAAGGCTTTGGGACTAGATCTATTAATAAAAATATGAAAATTAAAACTGAATTCAAGAACATAATGTGATTTAGTAAATTATAAAATATGTAGAAGGTATACATGTATAGACATTATTATCTTGGATCTCTTGTTTATCGATAGTTTCACGCGGAATGTATTTAGATAGATATAATTTTTTTTGTTTCTTATTATAAATTCATTATGTATTTTACTGTGTTATTTTTATTTTTTTATTTAGTGAACATAATTATAATAAAACATACAATGAACATTGGTGAGGTACTATAAAAGTGAGAGAAATAATTAACTTTATTTTACTATATGATAAGCATAAATTATAGGCACCCATGTAAGTTGGATAAATGAGCATGCAAGGTCTTATTTCATAATAAAAAAATCACATTTACATTAACTAGCATTAGCAGCCTATACACTTATTGGCATGAACAACTTGCATGACATTATTTAGAAGGCCATAAGCACAGTATGCCTTATTAACCTACATATCCATCTCACCTGACATGCGAATATATTCTAACCCAACAATTAAATAACTAGGTGAAAGCTTTTCAATAATGATGGCGAAAATAATTTTAAAAATATATATACAACTTACATAGGCACCTAGAAAAGGTTATGATAAGTTAGATAAATAAGATAAGATAAGAGCTAAATATAATCACATTGCACCCCAAAGTAACTGCCAACGCAATCAATAATATTAAAAGAAGCTAAGCGGAACTTTTATTCACATGTATCTGCTTATTTTCTGCTTATCAACAATTATATTATCATCCACAATACAACACAATAATCAACTACTACAATATCGTCCAATTCCACTTAATTGATCATTTTCAAATTCAAGGTCCAATCACTTCAAATTTGTGTCTCCTAAAAACAATATTTTTAATTTTATAAAATCTATGAGAATTAGTTCTTTTAAATCTACATATAAGAAGATTAATATTGAACTCTGCAAAAGTCCACACGGTTCAATTTTCCTTTTACGAGGCGAAGAGTTCTTCTACCCTTACACAAAACGCCCGGTGTTATTTTCAAAGTGAATAATTTCTTTGTTATTTTCTATAAAATTATAAAATAAGAACTGTAACCGACATCTCGGAACGGATTTTGTAAAATTTATCTCTAATATTAAATGTGATATAAGGAATGGAAATCGCGTTAACTCTTGCATTAATGTATTCATCATGCGTCAATTACGAGTGGCTTGTTGGTCTTGTGGTTTGGACTCTCGCCTCGTGATCCAAAGGTCGCGGGTTCGAACCTCACTCCAGTCCAGCAAGTTAGTCCTATTTCCATATCACAAGCGTATAGTTTAGTTTGAAAAGTAAGAATATTGATGTGACACGTATTCTGTGTTCGCATCTCTATTAAAAAAAAAGAAATAAAAATTAATATGCTGAAAGGTCAAGTTATAAATATTCTGCATTAGAGAATATATATATTTAATTTACCGATCATTTATGCTTTTTTGTAAAAGTTACCCATAAAATTAATTAAAAAACAATAAAGTTTTATAAATATGGTTGAGGTAGGTATAACAAATAAATTAAAAGTTGTGAATTATCAAACATATTTTTTCACCCTTGGATAAAATGATTTATGTCACTTTTCATACTCGCGAGTGCAATAATAGAATTGCATGTGACACGATAGCTTTGTATGAAGTATTTGAACTGGAATAAATTTATAAATGATGTTTTCCAATTACTAAGGTAGATAAAATAAATAAATTTTACATATGAAATACGTCATTATTTTAGTAATTTTATGAATTTATAAAATAACTCGTTTTTAGCTGTTAAATTTTAAAAACAATATTTGAATAATCTTATAACTAAAAAATATGTTTTCATTTTCCTACTTCTTTGTATTAGCAAACCATTTGTGAAAAAAATATACAGAACGGCTATAGCTTGCACATGCGAATTTAATTAGGTACAGCATATTTACACTTATATATCTACAGAAACACTTTGCACTTTCATATACAACAGTAAAATATTTATTTTTTCTTCTTAATTTTTATTTAATATTTGTTACATCCCTCCACAGTCACCCACCCACTTTAAAAACTGACAATAATTTTATTTTATTTTATTTTAATTGAAAAGTCATACAGAGACGTCGATAATGCATACATTTAATAAATAAACTGTAATTATTTACAACATTCAGAAAACGTCTGCAGTGAAAAGTTAAAAAGTTCAGAAGCAACGGGAACATTCTCATAAATAATATAAATGTATAGAATAATCTCAGAGGTTCGAAAAACCAACGTATTTCGGAGCTAGTGCTCCGTAGATCACCGTATGGGGTGATCATGTTTGTTTTGACGTTTACCAGCGTGACATTTACCAGCGATATAATCGTTGGCGAAAACAGTGTTACCAACGCGTGCGTGATACCAGCGACAACAGATAAATCGAAGCAACAAATATCGTGCGAAGTATTTTCGTGGAGAATTAAACAGAATATTCTAGAAAGCAATAATAAATGTTAAATAGAAAATTGATTGATGGCCAAATAGTGTGAATTAAGGAATAGTGTTTACGTTATATTCGTGTCCAGTGATTTTATGAATTTGTTAAAATAATTAATAGATCGTTGATAATTTCCAGTGTTTTAATTTGTCTCCCACAGCCCGGTATAAAGGTGTAAAGACTAATTGTGCTTTTGGCATACCGTCTATCGTCTGATCTTTACATCGAAATCTCGTTTGATATTTACATCAAAATATCAAGTCTTGATTTAATAATTTTGATTAATTTGTATTGACTAGTTTCTTAGAGTAGATTGTTGGTTTCGTGGTCTAGTAAGACCTCAACTAGATATCCAGTGGTCAGTGATTCGTATCCTATTCTAGGAGAGAAACAAGATACTACATTGAACAATAAGGCGTTTAGCATCTCTATTTTTTTAAATCACTCCTTTTTTATATAAAATATTACAAGCGATTTAATTATTATCTATTAAATTACTAGAAATTTGACATGTTTCTTACATAGTTTTATAGAGAAAAAATGATGTAAAAATGTTGACTTTTATGAAGTCAGTTTTCACGAAAATTTCAGATGATACCTAGTAATTCTAAGTTTACGTCATATAAATAAAGACCAGACCTTTATTTATTGCTTCGATTATCTCACGACTAGCCACCCTGGCCATCGCCCTACGGCTCGCGGCCGACTTCGCAATGAACGAATTGTCAAAACACGACGACTGCGTGGTGGCTTATATCGATGCTATTTTTATCCAAAAGCTGATATTTTCGAACTTTCTAGATTATTGTAGTGTTTAAGAGAAGGTCCTAGCCGCATTTGAGTTGGGTTTTCCAGGAGTTTTCCGAATGTTGTAGCTGATACCAGAATATGGTGGTGTGTTCCAGAATGTAGCGGAAGGTTCTAGAGGTTTTGATGCTATTGTCGTCATTGACATATTACGAGAAATTCTGTTAGTAATCTTGTTTGCCATTTAACTAACTAACTAACTAACCATCACGCCGTTTCCCCGCAAGGGTAGGCAGAGCGGATTGAACATTTAGTTATATTATTTATAAAATGGTGGTACAAAGAGATTTTTTAAAATTTTTAAATAAAAAAATGTATTAAACATCTTAGCCGCGAAATTAAGACGATTAAAAATTTTACATTTCATTTTCTTCACCGACATGTGTCACTCAAAAAGCCAGTCATATCGATCCACTCGGCTTACATGCAATATTTCAGCCTGGCAACACTCGCGCTGAAGCGAGCTCCTCGTGTTAAGTTGACATACATTTTTAACGCTCTGACAAGGTTGGTTCTTGTACCAAATTGATACTTTTTTTATTTCCTGCCCGCTGGGTTCGAGCGACCTAATCAGGAAAATTCACTGAACGCGTTAGTCTATTTTCCGGTACGGTAGATTGAACATGTGACGGAAATTTTGAGTACACTGCAGTCAGGAAATTGTAGAAAACGTTAGGTTAACTTTTAATTTTTAATTTCTTCGAACGACATTCTCGCATGCTTGAAAATGTAACATAAAAGTATATCTGAAAAATCAAAAAAATAATGAAAGTCGACGGAGTACGACCGCTTAGTAGCGTGTGTAGAAAATCATCGTTCAATAGAGTTAGAAATGAACAAATTAGAAGTGAAAAAATAAAATAAATCTGGCTGCAGAATATTTCACTGAATAAAAAAGAATAAGCATAATGACAGTATTAAAGAATTAAAGAATAAGTGATTTTAGAGAAGAAAATTTTTTGAAAGGATTCTAAAAAATTATCCAGTTTTAATATACACATTAAGATTAATAAGATTTTCAATAAAATATATATTAATAAGTATAAAATTGTGCAATCCGCCATTTTAACTGAAACACCGGTCAGAGCAAATGACGTCACGCCTCAGACATCTCACCGTGTCTTTGAACCGTTTCCATAAACACAACGCAATGTTTACTGGGACTTGACGTCACGTAGACGAAATGACAGCTGCGGGCGTTTTTGCGCGAAATTAAAATTATGTAGGTAGATGAAAATGCAATTATTAGCGTACAAACTTAGTTTATTACTGAAAAAATATTATTTTCGGTAATAGTAGACGTGTAGAAAAAATACCTACAATATAGAATGTTTTTTCAAAATCTGTCATCGTAGCTATTGGTTGCTGGAATGTTTTGATCACGTGAAACGTATGAGCGAGAAGAGAAATGTAACGAAAATATATGAGAGTTGAAGGCATGATGATCAGAAGGCAAAACACGGAAGACCTGGCATTAGCAGACAAAGCAAGAATTAGAATTTAAACACAAATGGCATAAGATCGACTTATATGCTTCATCGAGGTCGTCAAGACACAGTGCATTGTTCTATTATAGTGGAAATGTCAGAACTAATGCATTAGCAAACTCTGTAATTCCCAGATTACACTCATTAGGGAATGAGCATGCAGAGGCGGCTGACATTTTTGCTGATAGTATAACTGTTCATAGGACAAAGCTGATACAATTGTTTACATCCCAACGAAATGGAAATGGACAATAAATCTTTCTATTTTACCTTTAACTATTATTATTTGTACCTTTAACTTTATTATTATTTTATCTTATGTTTTTATGTTTTTCTTATGTTTTTCTGTATTATTATTATTATTATTATTACCTTTTAACTGTATTATTATTTTAACTGTCTTATGTTATTTTTAAAAAAAATTAATCTGTATATTGTAAAAGCCCATAAGGGCGTTAAATAAATAAATAAATAAATAAATAAATAAAAGTTTATTTCAAATAAAGCCATTACATTTGCCAGTTTTATTTCATTTTTGAATTCCATTTTTGAAACCTCAACAAAAAATACCGATCAGTATCCATGCTGCTGTATTCAGGATTTAATGTTGTACATCCAGCTGAAATTACGGCAATCTAGCATAAATACTGTAAAAGTAGCATATTAAATATTTGTTTAATATAAAATATTTAATACACACACAATTTACACAAATAACAATACTGGTAAAATTCTAGGACATTCAAAAACAAAAATAGATATGTTGGGAAAAAGCGGAATATATCAAATAACTTGCGGACATTGCGATTAAAAATATATAGGCCAAACCGCGAGAAACTTAAATTAAATAATAAAAAAAATCGCCGTTGTCTAAAAAATAGCAATTTCTCCGAATTTCTGATCACGAATTAAAACTACTCCATTCGGTTTCTCATAAAAGGAGGATACCGTTGAAATCCTTAAAAAGCTATGTTCTGGAAAAACACTTACGAATAATATCACGTTTCAATCCACTTCACCGATCCTAGAACTTTTCCGTTATTGGTCGAAAAAACACCCCCTCCCCACCGCGCGGCTCCTAAACCTGCCCGAAGAGATTGATGAATTATGTATTTAAGTTAGTTATTAACTACACCTAATGATGGAGGGACCGCTCCTCTCGAAACTATAGTAGTCATTAATGACTCTTATTGTGTATACAAAGTTAAAATAAAACCATATTTTAAATTAAAATATTTCAACATGAAGTTACTGCCAAATTTTAAATGATATTTGTTTTTTATCATTATTTATTTTTATTATTTTGTTATTTATTTTACACTTAACAAGATCCTGCTAACTATAATATAGTTATCAGCAGGTTTCTTATATTGCTATGAATAAATTTAACCATTTAATAACAGTGTTGGCTTACAAAAATTTATAAAATTATAAAAATATTAAAAATTATAAAATTTTAAAGCTATTGATCTTATATTAATATGGAAAATATAAGGGGCTAGTGGACGGAATACCCCAGGTAGGGGAGGAGATTCAAGATGAAAAAGATTAGGATAGTGATGCGGTAGGTAATGATTTTGTTAGCATGCAGACAATTCATTATTGTTCATAATAAACTCCCTGCATGCCACTTTTGTATTTTCATATGAATCCAATCCAAACAAGTCAGAGGGCATATCATTGGAAATCGTTGGTATTTTCACTGGTAATATTCTTTCTCCATATTCCACATATTTAAATTTTATGGTTTTGGAACCACGGTTATTTAAAAACGAGTATTTTGTTTGTTAAAATAGATAACATTTTGTCCCTGGGCAGAACTTATTATAAAGATGCGAATAGATACTTCTTATAATATATGGTAAAAGCTATATATATATATCTGAAAAACCTGAAACATTTTAAGTGGCCCTTTTTCATGATATCGCATTCGTGCGATATTATTTGACCTATAGACCTGAGGCTTCCACGTGGAAGTAATATTAATGATCATTGTCGGACGTATTGAAAACTCGTGTGATTTACAGTCACAAAACACGATATATTTACCTCCTTTTTTAAATATCGTCACGTTTGACTTTCCTGAAAAGTTTGAATATTTAAGAAATACAAAATAAAAAAATCGATTGTAATCTAATATAAATTAAACAAAAAATTTTGAATAACAGAATTTTTATTGACATTTTTTTTGGAATTCCCGCATTTTTGGAATATCTTTAGTGTTTGAATCGTATAGAATCAAAAAAACCCAAGAATTATTATGTATAATTGTGTCTCTATCTCATTTATATCAAATTGTTTAGCTATTCTCTTCCATGTTTGTACTACCTTTCATAGTTAATCAACAATATTTGTAAAAAATTGTTTCTTAGAATTGTGCATGAATACAAAAATCTAAATTTAATATTAAAATTATGAAGCAGTTCCTTTCAATAATTTTCATACAAACACAAGACGTTGAGTTTAAAATATTCAGATTGAAAATGCTCGAAAATCGCGAAAATCATCGCAATCTTAGATCATTTTTATCGTCGCCACGAGTCTGCCTGCAAAGTTTCAGCTCGATTGGATCACGGGAAGAGGGTTAAAAATCGATCCAAAGTTTTTCCGGCAGGCAACAAACCGCAGACGCTACGAGTAAGGGAGTAAAAATCAAGCAAGTGGCACTAAAACGCAAGTGTGTTTTTATTTTCACATAAATGATTAGGGATTTCTATAAAATTACCTTCGGACATTATTGTGTTTTTTTTTTTAAAATTTGTATACGACATTCACAAATATTCGTAGTTATATAACAATGAGTCTTTAATTAAAGTCAAAGTTTTTTTCCATATTTCTTGTGCCGCGATTTATTATTCCTATCAACATTTTCCTACGTAGTACGTTTAAAATGTCATTACTTTGTCGAGCTTACTTTTTACTGTGTTTCTCTATCAAAATATTGCTTTTTCTAAACTGAATCACCTTCTAATTTAATTAAACACCACAAACACTTCTTAGTAACTAGCGTTTTATTAAAGGTTAAGGGAAGTAGCGTGGTGTTCTAATTAAAAAAAATAAGAAGAAAGAAGATATTACCTCAGCTTAAATTAAAATTTAACCTTTTTAAACTGACTAAATTGTATTTTTAGTATTATTACCAATAAAACTATTATATTTTTAATAAAGCGGATTATTTATAAATTTTAACTAATTTTTTCTATATAGATACATGTATAAATACTTATTTATGCTCATAAAATATCTGATAAGTACCTAAAATTCACTATTTATAGCTAACGAGTCGTGATTGATTATTGGAATTTTGTGTTTCACTAGATATAAATAAATCAAACAGAAAATACGCTGAAAAACTTAAAAATATACATTTAAAAAATACAGTTAGTATAGTTATAACTCTAGGCTGTGTGTACATGGAGCACGTGATTAGAAACAAAAAAATGCTGTTTTATTATGAATATTGAAAAAAACTCACATTTTTTGTAAAATTCTTACTACTGCTTTATTCATGCTTTTTCTATTTCATGTGGTTCGTGGAATTTTTATGTTGCTGGAAATAAGTCAAATAATGGGTGTTTTTAACAATACGTTATAAAAATGATTTCACATAAAATATCTGGAAAATATAATTACTTACAATGATATTGCTGAATTGAATGTTTACATAAAAAAAACATACATTCATTTTTGCGTCTAGAAAAGAAAATGAGGTTGTTAGATTGTATTTATTACCAATATAACCCGTCAAAAATTAGAGAACATTGGTTCGCGTCTTTGCTAAGCCAGTTTTAATTTTTTATATATTTTTAATAGTTATAAAGCCATAGTTATAAATTTATAGCATCTTTTTGGTGCTCCACGGAGAGGCGGCCGGGCAACATGCGTTAAACGGTCGGTTCGAGTTTGGTGGCCCTATCTACGGTCGTTTTTTTAGCCGTAAACTCGATCGAAGTTACGGAGGCAGACGGACGGACGGACATTATTATAGGATAAAATTTTCGGATGCAACGCGCAATGGAATATTTTCATAGTCGCGACTCACCAATCAATAGTTAAGGTGGCGATTTCCTGAGAGATATTTAACCAATATTACTCCTTAGAAGTGATTTTTTAATTCGTTAAAAATGTTATAGAAATTGCATTTGCTCGGGCGATCTTATTGTTTATTTTCTCCATGAAATTACTTAAAGTAAATTTATTTTATATTTATAAACTCTATAGATTTTTTAACCATTGATGGAGAACTGTCATTAATGGCGATTCTGCTTGTATACCTTATTAGGAATAAAGCTGGATATCTATGCTCCAACGCGAGGTATACAAAAAATGAAATAAATGATTTTTTATGTATTTAAAGGCGCCCAATTTATTTTTAAATAATTTAAAACACCAACGAATGATTTAATATTGTATTTTATTAAGATTTATGGATTGATACAGGTACTTATTTATTTCATTTTAGCAGAAAGCAATCGACTAACGTCAACTTCTTGTTTCTCTGTCTAAAATGGCCGCAGCCAATGGCAGCTACTATGTGACCATGGCAAATACTTCCGGAATTGATTAAAAACCCAACCTATAAATAAGTAATTTCCGGTCAAAATAAAGAAACAATGGAAAATAGGGTTGTCAAATTCGCTAATAAGACAAGCTTTTTTAGGGTTGAATTTTTATTATTTATATGTAATATTTGTAGTGAGTTAGTTTAGATATGAATTAAAATGGTAATTTATTTAAAGTTAAACTTGTCTTCTATGGAATATATTGAAATTTATATGTTTTAAGGCCTCTACAAATCTAAAGTGACTTTTATGTAAAATGTTACTTATGACTTAACTGTACTCGCAAACAAGATGAATTACAAAACCCTTTTAGAGGCGCCAGTCCTAATTGATCCCGACGCAGGTGCTTCTTCAATTTCATCATTTTGCGCCATCTTTGCTTTCTAACAACAGCCTGTATTTTGCTGTCGTTGAGGTTCCTAAAATTAATTATAGGTGGCGAATATGAAACTCGCCCCGTGATGGACAAAGAGGGTAAAAGAAAGAGACTTTTCTGTCCAGTCTTGAAAATATTATATCAAAGAAGCTTTTAGGACTAAACAGCGATATTATAAATAATATTATTCTGTTAGGTACATACATATATACGAGGTTCCTATAGCGAACCCCCCTTCAGTTTTTGGGGGTTGGTTGAAGGTGAGCGTCGGTAGTCACCAGTTTGTGGTGATCGATGAATGAAGAGAAGGCTGCTTTTTAGGGTCACCACCCGTCAAGTGACGGGATTTCTCCTAACTCGTGAAATGTTTGATGATTTTATTTGCTCGATCAAACAATTACAAGTTATGCATAGTTATGATAATAAAGACAATGATAGATACTCTACGGACCAGGGCCTCCGGCCTACGCCGGGGGTCGCTGAGAGACTGACATGCCCGTTTAACGTGTTGGCTAGTTTTTATATGTTTTGGGAGCAAAGAACTCTCCTGTCTAGCTGTGTGTGTATGTATGTCTATGCGATGACCTGTATAGACCCGTGTATGTACTCTGCTGTAACTCGGTTTTGTTTACGCGGCATTCTCGCCACGTTTGTGTGTGTGTGTGTGTGTGACTTAGATTGGTGGTTTATGTATTATGGTATGAGACACCATAAGTTCCCTTAACGATTCTGCATTTATCTTCTTAGTATTAAGTAAAGAGTCGTCATTTCATGTTTTTTCCCATTTTTATAAGTAAGTTAGTCGCAAGGGACCATGTCTGGCAAATACGGAGGCTGAAGCAACATAACAATGTTGTTTCTTAATATACATTTCGATTTTTTTTCTCCATTTTTTTCATGAATGAAAGTCGTCTAGCACACCAAAGCACGCGTAACCTTTTCGGCAGCCAGCAATTAAGTACACATTGAACATGGATACATCGGTAGCCATGTTTTTTTTTTATTGTTTTATTTTGTTGAAAAAATACAATTGAATTAAGTTCGAAATATTTTGCAGGTGTCATATTTCAATATTTTAAATTAAAAAAAACAGACGCACAGCTCACGATATTATAATCTTGTATAAGACTTGTCGAAATCAATTTAATTGTCCGTCTCTATAAATCCTTGTAAATATTCACCCCTCAGCAAGGGCAACAAGATCACACTGCCTCTTTAATACTCCTAATAGCTCGCACCAACGCTCACCCATAGTGGGAATGTGCCGAGTTTATATAACAACTTGTTCACCGACATAGATATATATTTTGCGTCTTCATATAAACTAAGAACCGAAGTAAATATTATTCTGCGTCGCTTCGTGTAATTAATATTCAAATATGTACATAAATACATTACGACGTAAGATATAAATGAAGTTTCACTTAGGTATCTTATTATGTTTTTATTTTATATTGTCACTTATTTCATTGTGTTCTTATTTACTATAATTTACTTATCATATATACACTAAAAAGAATATTGCTTGATACTCCACATTAAAAATTTAGAAGTATCATTACCAGCTGCGTAATCTATGTATTATGTTTCATGAGAAGAGACTAAAGATGTCTCTAGCATAGCTGGTCTCTTGAAATATACGGATGATTCCTATTTGGAATAAAAAAAAATATATATTTAAAAAAATTCGATGTGTGAATGTTCTTCCGATGGAGTGATCACTTAAGACAGCTCGTACAGATTGTAAGCTCTGGGCAATCTTAAGACTTCCATACACGTTTCCCATATAAAAAGCTTCGTCACAAAGTAGCTGCTATGTCAAATAACAATAAAACTGCTTCATATTTATTAAATTTGTTTTCTACATCTACTCATGTTTTTTTGACATACTTTTATCTCATCTGATTTCCTTTTCAAAATAAAATTTACTTCAAGTACATAAATCGATAAAAGTGCGAATTTAATTATAATGCTCCCTCAAGCGTAGAACACGCGGAGAAAAAGAAACAATGTTACTGTTAAAAGCGAAATACGACAATCTCAAAGTGACACTTACACTTTATCACTTTCAAGATAAGTACCTACATAATATATTAAATTATATTATGTTGGTCGGTACCTACGTGTGGGATGTAACTTTTAGCGCCGAGGGTGACGTGGAAGTGACATGGAATATAAAATGGAGCTCGCTTTTACGAGCTTTCTTTTGTCCTCCGTCTTTGATGCTGATGATTTTACATAAAATGAGCATTAATTTTACTTTATTATTAGTACTGAAACGGACAACGTTAGTAAATTTATTTTCCGTATAACATTAATTTTCTATTCGATTTTATACTGACGACGTTAAATGTTTCCTACTTTGTATAATGATCCCTGTTGAGGAAGAAAGAAGGAAAAAGGAAGAAAAAAGAAGAAATGAATAAATATTTAATAAAAAATATGAATAAAACATAATATAAATATATCAAATTGGGGGTATAAAAGCAAAGGCAGCAATATTTAAAAAAAATTAATGCAGTCATCAAGGATTTTATAAGAAACGTAGAAAAAATTTATAAAAAACAGGATTTTTGAAAGTGACTGTATTCAATTTTGGACATTGCTGCTTTTGCTTTTATACCCCACAAATAAACATATACATTTTGATTATTTATTTTAATTGATAAGAGTAAATTATATTTCTTAAAAATAATTTATTTTCTTCTTCTTCTTCTTTTTAGTTAGTAGATATGTTGATCTGTGCTACAGAAAACTACACCTCCTGGGACGCAAAGTCCAGCTATCGCTTCATCTTTTCGGTGGTCTTCCCGTTAGGCATCATCCAGATGGGATTTCATTCACTGATGTATGCACGAGTCTGTCACTGTCCATTTTCTGTCCACTGAATCTTCTCCAGCGTGCTATGTCCTCTATTTGGCAAGTTTTCTTTATGTCTTCATTTCGAACACAGTCACGTAGAGTTTTTCCAGTAATTGATCTCAGCACTTTCATTTCAGTTGTTCTGAGGATTTCTTTTGTGCGGACGGTGTCAGCCTGCGTCTCTACAGCGTATGTTATTATAGGTCGCCCGCATATCTTGTATATTTTGACTTCTTTCAATATGCATATTTTTGTTTTTCCAGACCAAATTCTTGAGACACCTTGATACGGTGGATGCTCTGTTCACTTGCTCTCGAACTTCGGTATACAGATCGCTATGGCTACAGATTTCTACACCTAATATCTGAAACTCATGACTTCTTCCACAGATTCATTATCAATACTCAGCTTACATCTTATCGGTTGTTTTGATATTTCCAAACTTTTATTTTTGCTGATTGCTATTGACATATTAAGCTCTTGTGATGCAATGTGGTAATTTAAGTAATCTATCACTGAAATTAAAAATATTTAAATTACTTACTTAACTTATACATTAAAAAACATTAAGTTTGATATTTTCATAATTATTTTAAAATGTACAATCTTGTTGTAGATTTTCAAACCGGGCGAGCGTATTGCCACCAGACGTGACGCAAAATTGTGGTCAAGGAATTAACCAATTTAATCATTAATAATTTTTAATAAACATAAACTGGCTTCAGAAATAATAAAAAAAGATTTACAGGAGCTGATGGAGGACCCTGTAATTTTAGTTACCCTTAACGACGGCCATAGAGTTTGGAGATACATAACAGAAAAGCCCAAAAGATCCTAAACAAATGATTATGAACGATCATGAAAACCTGATATTAAATAATTATTTTTAAATATGTATTAATTACTTTAAAAAAATGTAGTAATGATGAATAGTCGTCAAAATCAAACATTCCTAAAGTCGACTTCTTATTCCAGAAAAGTGTAATGAACCTGATAAAATGGAAGATAAAGTAAAGCGTTATATTAATATTATAATATATCCTAGTGTAAACTTCATTTCATATTCTTATTTCATCATAATGAACCTCATATGCCGCAATAAGTATTTCCCTGCGGAGATATTTCAAATGTCGGAACGTTACTCCTTACTCGAGAGAATTTCTCGGAATTAATTCCCTCCCCTAAGTTAAATAGTTAATGTATAAATTCGACGGCATTGTATAATAAAGTCTTGTTAATTAAATAGAATATTATTCGGTTTCGCAGCGGTAACAGATTACGTAATACGGAAGTGTGTCATGCTACGCTGTAAAGCTGGCCAAAATTTTCTCAAAATATAACAATTTTACGGGTTTAAAAAATACAAAAAAAAATATTCGAGATGATTTTTAATTGAATTATTTTAATTTAATTAATTCAACGCAAAACAAGTATGATGTTTGCCGCTTGGTCTGAATCGCAATCAACCAAGGAGCTATTCCTCTTGGTCACAATGATCTTCGGTCTGAAAATAATTATTCTTCTCTTGTCGCAATCACACAAAACACATTTGATCCTTCATATGGATCTGAAGAGGATATTCTCTTTGTAACAGATATCACAAAAATTATTTATAAAACCTTATAAATGAAAGAGATGCTTCTCCTTTCACCCTTTTATTGCATTGTCAAATCACAGAAAAAATATAAACTAAAAAACAAATGCACAACAAAATGCCACATTCCTTCCTTGAGCATCCATAGATGTCGCTCTCAGTCACACTAATCACAATTACAATTACAGACAAACAATTCAAATAGTTTTGGCCGTGACCCAAAGAGGTCGCTCGATTACGTGAAGTGCACATAAATTGTATGCATGATTGAATTCCAATAATTATTGTCATAAATTCAATTACAGAAGATATGAAATAGATTTATTTATTAATAAAGATTATAGAAGTCTCAAATAAACGAAATTTTTTATATGGGTAATGTGTAAGGAAGTCTTTATGGGGTGGCCCAGGGCCTACGACCCGTACGAGCTGGCTTAAATGATACACAATGAAATATTCACCGATTCCAAAGTAAGAACATTCACACACTATCTTTTTTTTATTTTATACATTGTATCATGGAAAGGACCATAGATGTCACTAGCACAGTCCATTAAAATCCAGTCCATAACATATCCATATGTATATATATATATTATATATATAATATATATATATAGATAACTTTCAATCTACGGTCTTACACTCGCCTGTCAAAACAAACTATTCCATAGCGATGGCGTCGCTCGTATTTATAAGGTTCTCAATTGATGGAATCTTCTTGTATATTTTTTGTATTGTATGGGTTTCTAGGCGTTTTAAATTTATTCTTAAAAGTCCATAGTGTTAGAAAAACGTCGATCGTGTTCAGTACTTATCGTTTCGAAATCTCATGATAATATACTAAATACATAGTTTACATACATAAATATAGTTTATAAAAAAAAAATTCCAGTTATTAATTTCCATTATTTATATAATATAATTTACTATTGAACTTTCTACTCCGGGATATGTGTCGCGAGTGAGCCATTACATCTAGTTCATATGTAAATGGCTAAGTTAGATATATTCTTTAGTTAGAGCTATTCTTTATCGCGTGAAAAGACAATTTCTCGACTATTGGAAAAGTCTTCATAAATTCCAAACTTGGATAATCGAGGTTCCAATTCCAAACGCGTCAGTATTTTTTTTTATAGTTTTTGAAAAGGGCAAGTGTCGCGTGCTTATTTTGGTAGCATGTCCTCAATTCTGCGTCGGCCATAAATTATTGTTTTTCTATTCATATTCCAGTCCACTTGTAAGCACAGAATTTACATTAGGCATATTTACTATCGTATTTACTATGTATCGATCCGCCACAAAACGACAGAATACATCAAGTTTTTATTCACTAATCACGTGTGTGCCCAATTTTTCAAATTAAGATTTTACTATTCTGATATTTTACAAAAAACAAAAAAAAAAATTATTTATTATTACAAATTATATCTTATCACATTAAATTATTTTATCTTAAAATAGACCTTAATCATTCCTATCTGATGATACTTACTCATACTTAGTACATAGTTTATTTAAAATTTAATTTATTTTAATGATAAAACAGAGAGATGTGAATTTGGAGGTTAATTATATATAACGAGGGTAGAAAGCCAAAAGGCCGTTAGTGATTATTTAGAACTTTACAGGAGAGCAAAATAATATTTTGTTAATATTTATTTTATCAAAAAACAATTTCTATATGTGTTCTGATTTAACAAATATGGAAATCGTTTAATAATAAAATAAACATTGACAAAATCAGATTGACAGAACTTTATTTTACTCTCCCGTACAGTTCGAAATTATCACTAACGCCCTTTTGGCTTTCTATCCTTGATATTATTTTAGCCTCTCTTTTTTATCCCATTGTACAACATGTATTTCATAGGAAAAAATATGTAAATAAATACATAAAAAGGTGATCCCGTTAGATTTTAAAAATACCTATCCAAAAAAAAATTAATTCACTTTATAAACATTACCATAATTCTGCCGAATGTGTGTTTAGTAGCGAAATGTTTTAAATTAATATAAATTATAGAAGATATGTATATGGGAAAGGTGTATGGAGTGGTGTCTTCATAGGGTGGCCTAGGGCTTATGACCTGTGTATGAGCTAGCTAAAGTGATTACTCTACACAATGCCACGTTCGCCAGATCCACCGCAAGAACATCACTACATTATCCAGTTTTGGAAGTTGTATATATTTTCTAATTCAGTTACTTTCATATATTCAACTGGACTATGCTAGAGACAGCTATGATCCTTCCCACGATATAGAATACATAGATATAGTAGATGGTAATGATATATTTATATTTTTGAAGTGGAATTTTAAGCAGTATTCTTTTTAGTGTATACATGATAATTCTTTCGAATTAATTAATCTAGATATGGTTTTAATTTATTGCGGAAACTAGTTTTATTTATGTATATGTATCAAAAGATACACACAATTCACTGTACCCATTTATTTATAATCATATTACTAAATGCGAAATTGTTTTAATTAACATTTTTAAAATTTAGTCTGGGACTCGTTTCTAAATTGTATTTATTGATTTTCATTAGTCTTTATTTTGCTCTGAATATTATTTACAGTGTATTTTATTATTAAGTCATTATTTATTATTAATTTGTCATAAAAAGTGTATGGTGTAATTATATCGTATTGTAAATGTTCATAAAATATTTATACTTTGTACTCTAATGTCACTAGAACCATCTATTAGGGTCAATAAGAACCCGTTGATGGTCTGTTAATTAAAAAAAAACAGTAATAAAACACATATTAGAAGAGCGCTATTTGTAGGTCTTTATAACATGGGGTAAATCATAAAACTGCGTAAAATATTTGCAATATCTATGTACGCGACGCGAAATCGCCGCGTACGTGGGGAAAATTGGGATTATGGTCGGGAAAAATGGACTGTATTGGATCGAGAAAGGAAAGGACGTTTCGACTCACCTTTTTATCTCTTGGCGTCCTTCCAGATGTCACTTCACCAAACAACTGTTTCATTCGGTTGGCCACCAACGTGCGTTACTCCCGAAGTCCGGCGATGATGTTATAAAATATTTATAAAATGCACAATTAAAGACGAAAATTGGCGCTTTTAACGAGATAGTGAGACTTGTCGAAACGAAAGGTAAATTTTACTAGTTGGGGGTAGGATAATTTTTGACCAATCAGTGTTGCCACATAAGAAAAAGAACAATACTCTGTAAACAATCGATTTCCGTGCCAACGTGACGTCAGGAATATCGAACAATCTATGTGCAGGGGTTGATAACGGTATTTTTTATTAGGTATTATTTAAGTGGGAATGTCCAGAAAGGGGGATTAAATTTAGGAATTAATTCATTTGTTTATCGGTAAACACAGGTCTTTCCTTTGACCTGCATAAATATAAATATGGTGCCTTTCCTTGTTCTCGTATCTCTTACAGGGTTACAGCTTGTTTTAAAAAAAATCATATGAAATATCGTAAAGCTTTCCATATAAAACACGTGAAAGCACCTAGGTACCTCTTCAAACATGTGAAGGTGTAATTTTCCTCAGTCAAATAAGGGTTAAAATAAAGTTTATTACATTTTTCAAAAAATATTCTCGAAAAATAATATTCTAAAAATTCCTTCATCGGTTTTTCACAAAATATTACTCGTATAAGGGCGCTTTGCATAAGAGACGCCAAAATATATGCCCCAATGGAGTCGATTTCCGCAATAATATTGATATGAAGTTGTGCTAGAGCCTGAACACCCCATCATCATCATCAACCATTTTTAATACACTGTTATATGTGTGTGTTCCACTTTTCTGTCTATTGCTATTTGCTGAAATTCACACCTGAAAGAAATGCCAATTTAAAGATTGGAAGAATGCAGTCATCCAGAGGTATCGAGGTCAGTCGGCCTATTAATGGGAATCAATAGTTCGACTGACCTCCTTAAAACCCACTGGACTGACGAAATCATCAGTTTAGTGAAAATGATAGAATTTTTCAATAAATTTCCGTTACAAAAACATTAGTTTACTGAATATAGTTCTATTTTATGGCTAGTGAAGTTATTTATTTATTTATTTTACTAAGCATCCCCTTTTTATAAGCTTTTAGATAAACTTTACATTTACACTTAAAAATTTTATTCATAGACATTTAAAAAAGAAAAACACAGTAATTATGAACATTTAAATCACAGTAACAAAATTAATATTATATGCAATAATATCTAAATTAAGTTATTGGTAAAGAAAAAGTAACGTTAAAATAAAATCAAAAAAATAGTGGGTAAAATAAATTATAGATAAAACATGATACTTTTTTAAATATTGAAGTTAAATGTAAAAAAACTTCAAAATTAAAATTTGGATGCGTATATTCTGTCCATCTATGTTCCATCTCAAGGTATTATCTGTTTAAATATCAATAACTCTTCTGAAAATTCTAATCACTTTTTGGAATCAAAACACTCTTTAGATATTAATAAGGGCTTAAGAATTTTACGTACAAATAACATTGAACTGCAGTTGAATAAATTAGAAATTATAAAAAGTCTTGATAGTTAATTAAATATAATAAATAACTAGATCCTTTTTGCAATTAGTTACCATTTATAATTATTTTCATATTAGTTCTTTATTAGTTATTCATTTCCCACATTCTTTTTTTTATATTTTGTTAATATGTATACATATGTAGGTATATAGATACTTTGATTTTTAATGTTTAGTATAGGTATCTACGTTGTATTTTTATGAAGAAACTATTGCCCCAAGTCATGTTAATAATTCAACAAATTAGTTGTTAATTCAAAGTGTTTTCTTTTTAATTATATGCATGTTGTTACTGTAAAGTCATTATGTAGTTATTGAAGAAATTAAATTACACTGCTAGATTACTCAATTATGTACACACGATGTTCACCAAAACAGGCCAAAAGCCCAGAGAAGAATCCACCGTTCAAAAAAAATGCCATAATTTAATCCTGAATAAATAAATAAAAGCATATTATTAGGACGTGTTTGAGCTTGATTCGATAGCACTATTTGCATTCTCGTGCGTGACTTCAATAATCAAAACAGCGTCGATTTGCATATATCAATACAAAAGTACTGCAGCTTTTCTTCAAGGTGACTGTTTCCGACGCACGATTGCGGAATTTCCTTTGACAGTTAATTAGTTCTAGAATTGAACTAACTAGTTTTAATTTAGTACAGAATACTGAGTTGCGTGCTTTACATAAAAGTACATAGAGAAATGGAGTTAAAGCCTCATTTATGTTTTGTTTAAACATTGTCATGCAACTTGCGATTACTGTTACAGCTAAAAAGTTTAAACTAACACTGTATAATGACTTTAATTAACTTTCAATGCACCGAGAATGAGGTTATTAAAACAGTTAAGGTGATTTATACACGTTAAAATAAGATCGGTAAAGAAATGCTGTATTTTTTCGCTTCGGTATAATTTCCATGAATAACTCGAAGCGAAAGCTTGTAATAATGCTAATTTTAACAGGAATTTCAAATTTAAGTATTTAGTAGGTACATATTTAAATTATTGTGTATATCGTCCCTGAGAAAAAACACCACGTAAGTCCAAATAAGCTGGTTTTGAGATACGAGATCGCACGTGATCCTTTAATGGAACAATTACATTGACACACACTTAGGACAATCACAGGAAGTTATGGCAGTAAGAGCATGACTGCGTAATTCGCTTACTTCCGGCTATTTGTTATGTAAAATATACAAAAAAAAATATTAAAAAGCTTGTTAAAGAAAGACAAATGACTTATTTTTTGTAATTATTAATCAAATAAAATAAAAATTCTGGCCAACATTGTTTTAATCATATTTTTAGTTGCGGTGACTTATGTTTTTATGAGGGAAAACAAAGTTTGATAAAAAATCTCATGTAGAAATGTCCTGTAACTTTTAGTACCTATGCATATTTAAAAAAATAATTAGTTCTTTATTTCTCATCAAAAGAATAGAATTAAAAAAGAGCCGCTTAAGTGGTTTTTCCTATCGACAATAGTAGTAGAGTAGGAGCCAGCAACCTAAAATATTTTCTATAGATACACTATAGTAGGTGAGAAAGTTTGGATACTATGACATTTGAGCTCAGGAGATTTTGGCAGATATTTGGTAATACAGGTACAACAAAAAAATGTAAGTATAACATTTATATAACTACAAGGTATCAATCAGATAATATTGTTGAATAGTGGCCCAAATAAAATATATAAAATTTAGATTTATTACTATAACGTAAATGACATGATTATTTATAGAGCTTCAAAGTATCAGGCGGGAGATATGACTAAGTATAAAATATAAAAAAATCAGGTTTGGTATTGTAACGTTTTAATAACTCGTTTTTTGTAGGCATCTGTATTAGCTGTTGTCTGCCAAAATCCCCCGACCTCAAATGTCATAATATCCAAACCTTATTGTCTACTATAGTGTACATCTACAGAAAATATTACTGGTTTGATACTATAAAGTAAGTCTGGCGGTCGCTGGCTCTTAGTCTATAATAAAGATAAGCGTTGATGTCAGAAATAAATTATGGCTACGGAATTTTTGGCATGACCAGGCAAACCAGATGTGGAAAGTCATAATAATCGATGAGCTTGCATACAAAGACGTATGAATGTGGATGATGCGAGGGTTGCGTAGTGCTTCATTATTTCTGCCTGCATCCCGCGGAGAAATGGCGCTTTGGTAAGTTAGTTAGTTCTTACATTAATAAAATGACTACCGCCTTGATATTCCTAAGAAGCTATTTGTAGGTACATAGCAAAATAATATTAAGGGGAAATACCTACCTTCAAAGCGCGAAAAAAAACATTTTTTGTGAATTTTTTAAAGAAAACTTATTAAAATTATGGAACAAATGAAAGAACTATATTGAAAGTATTTTTGTATGAATAAATAGGTACAAAGTTTTAAGAATATTAAAAAAAATTATAAAAAAATATTCAACATTGGCGGAAAATTCTAGGGTTTTGTCGAATGCCGAAAAAAAGGTCCTCCGCGGTGACCACTCCCATTTCATCTGTAATCATCAAAATAAAATAAAAATAAAAAGATTATCTATCATCTATTTTTTATAATAATAATAATAATTAATAATAATATTATTAATAAATATTAATAAATTAAAAAAATAATCACTATAATTTAGTTTTTGACATAGGAGTTTTTGAAAATATAGATTTTTGACAAAATGGCGGGCGTTTCAATTCCAGGTCCATAATATAAGTCCACGGCTTTGCTCAGAATTTCCATATCATCGAGCACTCTTCACAAACATAATAGAAACAGGTCTTACGTTTTTATTATGAAAAGCCCTACTGGCAGCTAGCTGCGTGTACCGCGGTGCCGCGCCGTGCAGCGCAGCGCATAATATACAAAGAGATGCCACTATTATCAGGTATAACTTTGTTATTTTTTTTTAATTTTTACTTGTAATTTTCACCAGATATTCTTAAGACCTCACGCTTTAAGTAAATGCAAAAATTTAAAAATGGATTTTTTCGAAATGTCTAGGTACCTAGGTATTCCCCTTTAAATCAACAAATACAAATTATGTGTACAGAAAATCTTAAGCAACACCCGATGCGCGTCCGATGATAAAAGTAATGTAGTAAATATTTCTAAAGTTTGTTAAACATAAGGAACACAAACTATCTTTGTATTTAATTTAACAGTAAAATTTACAATTCTGCCAAATATAAAAATATTTTAACATTATACATTGTACATACGCACAACGAATATATTATTTTTTAAATATTACTTATAACTTTGTTTATAACCAGAGACAAATTAATTCCTCAATTGAATAAATATTTGACACGTGTGTAATCAATATCAATGTAATATTATTACATGTCGACCCTTAATATAAAACTTTCCTTCAATCAATATACGTGCGTTATGAGAAAACGTGTGAATGAGAAAACGCTAAGAATTTTTGTTTGGGACGTGCGTTCTTGACACACACTCGTTTTTTTGGTATAATAATGTACGTAGATATGTGATAAATATATACTTAATATAAATAAAACATTATATCGTAGATTTAAAACTATTTGTGATCAACCAATCTAGCCTCTCTTCCTGCCCCCACGGGGAAATGGCGTGATGGTAAGTAAATAAGAATATAGATTTGACCACCTCTGATTTAAAAAAAATACTTTTCTTTATATTATATTTATATTACAGTGCTTTGATCTTCATTCAATATACATTTAGTTTGTAATCTATTTCATTGAAGTACAATAGGTATATTTAAACTAAATTAATTTAAATCGGTAAACCTATTAAATATATTACAGAAACATATTATACTAACCGTAAACCCGTGAAAAATCACGGGACATGATAAAATTAATAATGACCCTTCGTGCGCTGATTGACGTGTCACACTCGGGCGCCGGGGCCTCATTATTCACGGTGCTCTTATTTATTCTAGCCTAATTTTAGAAAGTTACGGATAGACAGACATTCGAAATAAGGATAGTTGAATGAATTATATAATATTTAAACCATAAATAAACATTTGCCGTTTCACATGACAACTGACAGAAAAATAAGTAATCCTACAATCATTTTACCTAATTACCTATTAAACAATTTTGCGAAACAGCTTCCATAAAAATAAGCGGAAACCCATATCAAGTCTCTTGACAGACGCTTGTTAATATAACCACCGCAATAACTGAAAGTAAGACCTCAAAAATGTGAACATTACACTGGTATTTTATTCTTAAGATAACTTTAACGTATTATTTTATGAAAAAAAAAATTGAAATATAAGTCGTTCAGTATCAAAATACTATACCATCATTTTTTTCCGATTTGAATGTCAGTATTTTGGTGAAAATTGTGAAATTTGCTCACTTTCCTGGACGATCGCCTCAACTATCATTCAAGTAGCAATCCGAAGTTATTGATTGTTGAAAATCAGCTTAATTAAGACATAAACAAGATATGAAAAAGATGATTTGCTAAGAAAATAGTCCATGGAATAAGAAGGTCAGCAAACAGAAACATCTAAGCTCTCATTGTTAATTTGGATTATCTGGAAAAATTATGCTTGAATAACGTTTAAGCAATACCTTTTTATCTCGACTTTTTAACGGATAAAATAAATTTTTACCGTTTATAATTTGAATTTCTATTCTTTATTTGAATGATAAATAATATTTATACTAGCTGTAACCCGTCAAAAATGACGGTACTTTTACATGTCGGTTCCTAAGGAATAAGTATTTATTTATATATATAAATAAAATAAAAAATAACTTTCGAACGAACGGATAGACCGACAAAGAAATTATTGTAATTGGGACAACTTACTGATACTTTGAACAAATGTAACTAATTCCAAAATTTGAATACATAACTTATCCTAGAACACAATTTCTCATAATTTTGTTAGCGAAACTCAAAAGTTTTCTTCGTTCAGTAGGTACCTATGTATATTTGGATAAATCACTTTTTCAATAAACTCTTAAAAATTTTGAACAGATATCTAAAAATTACAAATAGTTGAAATGATATCAAATACATTGGGAATATAATAATTTTGTGAATAATAATAACAAATCAATTTTAAGTTACGCTCGGTTATAAATAATTGAAAATTAAGTCAAAACAATTTAACTTTTACCCCTGATTATAAATTTACAATTATTTACAATGCAACATAAGGACATGTAATTTTTAAACATAGTTATAAATAATTTTTGAATTTCCTCAAAACTACAAATTGGTAGAAATATTAGTCATACAGTTTTTTAAAATTGAAAATCGGAAAAAATGCTTTTCATATAACTGCCGTAATGTTTGATAACGAAGACACACGAGATAGGTAACACGAGGGTGGATAAAGATATAAATTAAAGGGTGCGTGCTAACAACCCCATTGCGCAACCGAAGCCTTAACATTGCTACCCCGGGGTCGGCGGTCGCAGAGTTTCAACCCTGACCCGTTTTACGGGCGATGAAAATAGGGACAACATTTTCATCGGCTAAATGTTGATAACTTTACTTTTATGTTCGGACTGTATTCGTTTGGGCTTTTAGATGTTCGGATGTCATGTTGAAAAATTATTTTCAGAAAATAAAATTTTATTTGAGTCTCGAATATGATCGAACGTTTTGTGACGGGTCAAAAATGACGTGAGAACAGGGTACTTAACAATTTTTTATTATTAATTCTACCAAGCAATTGTTGGATTTTATGAAAGACATTTATATTGGCTGTCCGTAAAAGCTTATTAAGTATAATTTCTCAACCAAATGATTGTCTCAAACGTATTTTAAATTAACTTACTAACACATTTTTATATCTTGGCACACCACTTCAGCTTCATTCATACATCTTCTTATTCACGGTTCTTGAAGCTTTTAACAGGGCTTTAATAGTGTCACAAGTGTCTAAAATAAAAGAAACTACACATAATCAAAGTCTTTCGAACAATCTAACAGATGTAAGAAAGAAATCGAAAGCACAGGATTATACGGGATCATCCGCAAAGTGACCAAATTCACTAAAATAACGAGAAATTTCTAAAACGTTATCTAATTTAAATTGCCGTTGCAAAGCGAGTTTCAATTTATTTTGAGGTTTAGTGAAAATCACAGATAAAGCGAAATATCAACGAAAATAAGTGTTGTGGGATTGTTCGGAAATAAGTGCGATCACAGACGTGTGAATATTCAACGGACAAGTATAAAGTGAGGAGTGATTAGTGCGAGATATTGTAAATTTTTAAGAATAAATCTCCAGTTAAATTCGTGTCCGGGAACTTTTTGTAAATTAATAAAATATTAATTAATTTAAAGTGCTTCATTTGCCTCCCGCAGCCACGACCGGTGACAATTTTAACTTTTAAAATTGTATAAAGGACCTACTTTGTAATTCAATGAAACCGTGGTTTGCAAGTAACTTGATGTGTGAGCGTTTTGTAAGACGAGGGAAATTTTTTAATTATTTTCTACTTGATTAACTTGATTTGCTATTCAGTTTGTCAACCGTGCGTCACGTGATCACAGTTGAGTCGATGGTTCTTCGCTCTCTGCGCGTGTGGGAAATAGTGTAAGATTTAACTAACTAACTAACTAACTAACTCACCATCATGCTGTTTTCCCGTGGGGGTAGGCAGAGAGGATAGAGCGCCATACTCTTCTGCCCTGACGTACAACTTTCGCTTCATCTACATTCATACATCTTCGCATGCAAGCTCGATGGTTGTTGAGGCTTCTAACAGGACCATCTTCCAGTATCTGGTTAATCTGGTCATGCCACGTCTTCCGTGGTCGCCCTCTCTTTCTGGCGCCGTCAACACTTGCACTACATATCTTTCTTACCATTCTTTCCTCATTCATTCGCTCAACATGCCCAAACCACCTGAGCGACCCTATTTTTATTCTATGTATTATGTTACGATCAGCTTTATATTCATTCCTAATATCTTCATTCTTTACTCTCATCATACATGGATTTTCCGTACATACGTCTAAGGGATCTCATCTCCACTGCATTCAATCTACTTTCGTTCCTCTTCTGCCAGCTCCAGGCTTCACTTCCATACATTAGTTTCGGTACCAGAACTAAAGTGTAAAAGTGAAAAAGTGTAAAATTTTCCAGAAAAAAAAACAGCCTTATAAGTCAATTACAGTGCGAGCGATGAAACTGTTTGATGGCAATATCACATTTCTGCAAAATCCTTAAAAGAAGGCAAAAGCAAGTATTGTTGAATAGGCTTCTTGTTTAAGTTACGCAAAATGAAAAAAAAATTAGTGAACCAACGAATTGATTCCATAAGTAACAACGAAAGCCATCCTATACATTATAAAGTTAACAGTATTGAAATTAAATTCGTTTAGTGAAAAAATAAAAAGCTATTTTGAATTAATAATCATTATTATAATTTATGGAAATTAACTTTGTATACACCACTTTTTTATTGAAAAAAATTCAACATGTTTCAAAGCCAATGGCTTCTTCATCAGGATAACAAATGTACAAAAATGAATGTTTGGTGTATACAAAATTAATTTCTATAAATTATAATTATAATGTCACCACAAAGTAATTTTGCTGTGTTTGAAGAAGAAGTTAATAATAATTATTAAAAATTATAATTTTTACAAGATTATTATTGGGTTATATAACGAATCATTTATGTAGATTTTCATTATTTCTTAAGGGAAAATTCTCTTTTTGATATTATGCTCTGATAATATAGGAGTGCTTTGGATTCAGAACACGTTTCCGGTACGAATTATGCTCGCAATCTAAGGTTTTAGTGTATTATTAAGATAAAATACATAATAATTTTATTCGCAACAGCTAAAAATGAGGTCTCTTCACATAATCTCTGTCTCGTAAATCCCTATATTTTGTATCCTCTTTATTAACAACATCGAACTTTTTTTAATCATTTCCATATATTGTAATTAACCATATCTATTTCAGATCTGCAAAATTTTAAGAATAAATAAATAATATCATTTTCTACATTTTTTTAAAAATAATATAACAATTCAATATCAATATAACTACGTTTTTGCTTAAGTTACAACATTATACTTGGAATGAACAAAATTTCAAGGCATTACTAATAAATAATAAAATAATATAAAAACAATAATATGTATTGTTTTGTTGTTAAAATAGCGATATCCAATCATATTTATCTAAAGAATTCTGATTTTCACAGAAATGCTTCTATATAAATTAAAAATTTATGAAGGAAGAAGTATTTCGATTAAGAAACATGTATTTTCCTTCGATAAGTTCGTATTCGTTAGGTTTTACATAGTTGCCTTATCGGTACTTATAGCTCAATCGTGGTTATTTCATTTGGTAAAATGTTCAAGATTTTTTAGCATTTTAAGAAATGCACCTGTTAAATATTGATAAGTTAGATGAACACTTCATCCCAACCCCTATTATGGCCCCCGATTACTTATCTACCCCGCGATTGTCAAATTGGTTGGTGTTCATGTAAGGTTCTTATTTTTGTTGCCGGTACTGTGAGGAAGTTAAAATTGTGCATGGTGATTAAGTTTTCAATTGTCAGGTATTGTTGATAGTTCAGAATTTCTCAATCGGAGTAGCAATCGGCGGATCGGCAGCAGTTATAAAATAGTACGCTAGAATAGTTTTCAGCTATACGGAGACTTCCACAGAAGAGGTAACGCAAAAACTTACCTTAGGATCCTCCGATTTGCCAGAAAACTCGGCACTCCTCTGTAATGGACTGTATGTAGGATGATGGTTGCGGTCTCTACCCTGATCATAATTCAATCTCATGAATGAATACGAGATAGCGGCGAGAAAATCGATCGAAACAGAATTGCGGCTTGAACAGGAGCGGACTTAGATCGTTCACAGACAGATGTTTATATCGGAGGTATAACAGGCAGAGAGTTTGCCTATCTCTCCAATGAACAGGCGTTCGAATATATATTATAAAATATATAGATACTGGCGGGACCAATCGATTCAACGCGAAACTTTAGGATCAAGCAAGGTGAGTTTCGTTATTTTCTGACTATGGTTTATTTGTTTATATGTATGGTTTATATGTTTATTTACCCCAGAATTTCTTAGTCCGTTTATTATTTATATCCGTATGTATCGATATTGACCTTAATTTATTTAAATGTTCGCTTTCAAGAAACATTTAAATAAATTAAATGGATTGTCTGAACCTCTTTCTCTTCGCAAGGAAGAGAAAGATGTTCAGACAGTGGTGTGTGGGGTGAAAATTGAAAAATTACATTCATGAAAAGTACCGTGTCGGGGCAGATCCCTTGACATTTCTCTCGATTCTAGGCTTTCTGCTGAGAAATTTGAAAGTGAATTTTCTTCAAATAGGTATGGTAAATTATTACTTATCAGTTTTTCCCGGTGATTTGATGTGGCGGATCATGATGTCGATGCTCAATAGTTCACTTCCGCTATTCTGTAAAGTATATCCGGGTAGCTATGAACTCTTATAACTCGAATACATTATCACATTTTTGTATCTGCTACGAAAATTCACCTGTCCGTTCCGGGATCACCGTGAAATCTGTACCAGAAGCAATTTTCACATATACAGAGAGCTACGTGTCCATAGACATCTGAATAGCCCAGTAACCACAGACTACCAATGATAATTTCCTGAGTACACTGATACCATCAAACTAAGTTTTACATTAATACATTGGAATACAAATCCGGAGGTCGGAGTGAAACGCTGTTGATCGGCTCAAGAACGGCATAAAAATGGGATCTGTGGTTGCTGTGCCGCTCATTGCTACAAGCGGCTGACGTCACCAGTACCCTGTCCAGCGTATTATACCTACACACAAAAAAAAAAATAACAGTAAACTATGATATTGTCAAGATAGCCTAAATCAAGATGAACCACATATATTATAATCGACTAATTACATGACTGCACTAGGTCTGGAATGTTTTGGAATCATTAGAGAGAACTAGAAGTTTTTCGATTATACCCGAAGTTTCGCGAAACGAAATTTTCCATAAAAAGAGCGACATAACCGCTACAAGATGTGAAACTAGTGACTAGTGTGAATTATAAAAAAGCCAGCGAAATAAATTAAGAGAATACCAACCGGTAACTAAGTACACTAGGAGACTTGAAATCTGAATAAAATGTCCCATAGACAAGTGAAAGTCTCTCGATAGTGGCAATTAATGAAAATTACATAATAGTGATTACAATTAAGTTTTGGTTCAGTGACTTTTGTGATTAAATAAAATTCGTACGTACATACTACGATCCCATAACAATATGATAAATTGAATATAAAATAAATATAAGGTTTATGGAGAAGAGAGAAAATTAAACTTATTTTGATTTTCAATTTCAATTTCATATTAGAGTAAGCCAATCTTTTTATTCATCTATCTCAAAATTATGTTCACTCATAATTGCCTTGGATAAATAATATTTTTACTATTTATTAATTAACGCCCTATAGGGTTTTTACAATAGATAGGTAGAGTGTACATTAGCAGAATAGGTATATAGTTTAGAGAAGAAAAAAAAACATAATAACGTGTAAACATAGTAATGACAAAGTTAGATGAAAATACTAAGACTACACATACAAACATATAAAGATTAATATAATATAAATTAAAAAGCAAGAAGCATAAGAAAAACATAATAACATAGAAATTTAAAAACAAAAAAAAGTAATAATGTAGAGAGAGAAGATATAGCACAATCTTTGAAAGTCATAATATAATAATAAAATATACATACAAATCAATTATTTAAGTCCAATTCGACAAATACTAGTAATCTTTCAATACACCTTTTAATATATGTTTGAATAATGTACAGTTATTGGCAAAGACATCCGGTTGTTCGTATCTGTTTGCGAGTCTAGGAAGCTTTAGCAGAGGGGAATTAAAGAAATAGTTAAATAGAAATAGTAGCTGCAGTTTCCACGGCAAAACCTGCATGACTTCTAGTGATTAATTAATTGATTAAATATTTAGCCTCCAATTAGGCAAAATTTGTCCATTAATTAGTAGAATAAATAAATTAATATTGTGAACAAATATTTAGGCAAAGCAAATTGCAATGGAAAAAATATCTGAAACGGATGGAAAATTCGTTTCGTTTTAAAATAAAATGCAGTTGCAGCATTTCCAACGTTTACGGGTCTCGTTAATGAAAAAACCCACAAAGCCTCATTTTCACTGTTGTTTGCCAATAGCCTTTCAATATTTTAAGGGAAACGGGGCTATGTTTACTTTTGTCTGCTGAATAATGCAATGTTCTGGAATAAATTTTATATGTTTTTTGCGGAAGATTTTTTAGTCTCATTGAGTCAATTCCCAATCCGTATACGAATGTGTTTGTAATACACAGTTTTATGAAGGCCGTGCGAAAATATCCCTACGGTTACATGTTTTTTCTGCTAACGATATTCTAATATTTGCTTAAAAAAGATTTTTTCGTGATAATTTTATTTCAGTTGTTTTATTATACATTTTGCAGGTGGTGTGTATTATATTTTTTGGTCATTGTGATATTTATATTATTAAAAGAAAATGTTTAATTTTTATCACATCACTATTTACTGAATAATCATCATATTTCGGCGCCAATAGTCGCTTCATCGGAATAAAATGTAATACTATTTGTATGAAAAGAAATTTTAACCCCCGTTAATATCAAAATAATAAATGGTTTGATTCCAAAAGTTAATTCAGAATAGTTATTGATATTGGTATTTCTACGGGGGTATATTCATACTTTTTCTCAAGCAAGATCATCTATTGTTGAGGCTTCAAACAGGACCATTATCGAATATCTGATTTATCTGGTCGTTCCAAGTCCTCCGCGGACGTCCTTTGTCTATGGTACAGTGCCGTAGAGATAATAATATATTATCACGGGATCGTTGCGGTGGTAGACAAATCAAAAGCTTGAAATTAATTAAAGTTTTATTTATTAACTAAAATCACTTGATACGAATTTAATTGTAGCACTATTCTTTGATTCACACAATTTTGAACTTATTTTCACTCGTCTATTGAACACTTTATTCACTATTGAACGGTCGATAGGTACTCTCGTAATTTAATTTTCAGTGGTGGCGCTGAATCACAAATTTACTAATTCTATCTGGTTTTGCGTTATTTGTCATTACACTTACATTTTCCGCGCGCGCTTTCCACGTAACTTATAACGTCTCGAGTTCCAGAAACTTCTGGCGTATTTCGATGCATATGGGTTCTTTCAGAATATTTCAAATCCAGGAACCTTCAATTGTGGGCCATTCTCCTCAATTTTTAGAACCTTATGAAAATATATTATATTTTCTATAACATATATAAAACTTAATTTAACTGGTGCTCCTGTGACGGCCGGTGTTGTCGTGAAACCTATATTTAATGGTGAAAACGCAATTTATTATCAAATAAAGCGCTGTGGTTTACCTAAGCCAAACGCTAAATTCTGAGCGAGACAACAGACGACCGCCATAAAGCGTTTTGTGTCTTGGCTAAATATTTGTATGCGCACATCGTACGTGGTACTGGCGTTTACAGTATACTATAGTAATGGATTATGCAATTTATTTTTTAAATAAGTTGTTAGTTCAGAAACACAAAAATAAATAACTTGAAAGACTTCTGACCTACACGGGAATCTGATTTTAACCGAACTTTTTCATAATTTTATTTTCTATTTCTTCGTCATTTTATCCGACTTGTGTTAAAGCAAAAATTTAATAATATTCCATATAAGTTGAATTCATGCAGGCACGTGAAGTAAAATTACATAAGTCGCTTATCTCTCTAACTATTGATATTAAGATATTGATATCACTACATTTTCAACCCATATTTTGGTAAATTATCCATATGTTAAGTTTTGTGGGGTAGTTTTGTTACATCCTGTATATTTTTAATGACTATACTTTTGATGTACGCCTTTTTTATTATACATTTAGTATACTTATTATACATAGTACATTTATTGTACGCCCTTAAGGGCTTTGACAATGTGTGTAAAGTTATAAGAATTTTTACATAAACATAAAACACTCTCTAAAATATACCAAAAAATTAATAGAAATAAAATATTCAATAGTTGTATAAAAGCTAAAGGTAATGGTTAAAAACCTTCGCAAAAAAAAACAATATACCAGATAAATAAGATATGATAAATAAGAAGATGAAATAAACCCAAAAAATTATATTAAGAAATAAAACATTTAAAAAAAAGAAATAAACAATCATCAACACACTTAAAAATAAATAAATATATAGGTATAACAAATGATTAGTTTAAAAGTATACAGTAATAATTAAAACATTTGATATATTAATAAAACGGTAAAAATTAAGAATAATTAGTAAAAATCAAATTCAGAATGGTACTAATTCAAGGAGAACAAAAAATACATAAAAAAGTCCATTAAACTGTACTCAATTCTACCAGCACATGCTAAGTGTAAGTAATTCTTTAGTTCGGGTATGCTCCTACAACGAAAAATGTCAACGAATTTCGAAAACTTATTTCCAAGGCGTGTCATTTATGTCATTTTTGTTCCAGATGTCCTAATATGGGTTGCGCATGCGCCCTGGCACGCGCGGTGGCCTTCTCCCTGATGCTGTGTCAAGTCTCAGCCCTGGCTTCTGATATGTGAGTATTAAATTTTTTATTTATTTATTCAATAAAGTATGGAGGACTCCGCCTCTAACATCCGACTTCTTCAGTATTCGATGCATGCATTGTCATTGTTATGTAAAAGAAGGAAAGCACGCGGTACCCATGTAATAAAAAATAAAATTAATACCCTTTCAAACTAATGGTTTGATAGTTAGCACGCGCGCTGTCGTGAAGCCGTGATCGAGAAGAAAATGGCAAAGCTCTAAAGTGGCGTGCGCGTTGTGGCGGCTCTGCCGAGCCACGCGCGCACATTCAATACACTT
Organism: Agrypnia vestita; assembly: GCA_016648135.1. NCBI lineage: Eukaryota > Metazoa > Arthropoda > Insecta > Trichoptera > Phryganeidae > Agrypnia > Agrypnia vestita. The sequence continues at coordinate 55,446 of JADDOH010000482.1, forward strand.
GGCTCCACACCCGAGAACATTCAAAAGGTGAATGCAATTAAGGTGTTCTGGAAGAGCTGGCATCCTTATATCCTTTGTGCCTTTATATTGTTATTACACACTTTGTGTTTTGTATGTGCTTATAGATCGTGTTAATGTATTGAAATATTACTTACTGTATTGAAATATTTTGGTGGTTTACCTATGTATATTTTTTTAAATAATAAAGAAGTGAACTGACGGGACAATGAGGGCAAAATTTTGGATGGCAGCCATGCGGCCCTTTTTGATTTGCAGTGCTGGGTTGCAAGGTTGCCTTTAGCATTAAAAAATGCCAACCTGGCCGCGAATGAGTAGGGCCGATATAGAATCTTTTGCTTATAAAACGGTCCTGGGTAAGCGGTGGGTCTGCCCTCATTAGAAGAGCTGAACAAGCACCGCGAAACGAGTCGTGTCTCCGTCGCCGGATCGAGCGCCGGATCTCCACCGCGTGGCTAGACTGTATCCGTGGACTTTTGTGTTGCATCATCTTACTTGCTCCCGGTGGTATCCCCCTGGTATAAATAAAATATAAAATATCTTTCATTTTAGACATCAACATATTTTAATAAACACAAGTTAAAATATTGCGTAAGCTTCCTAAGCACGATTCACCTGTAAGGTAAGATTTCAATCACACGTATCTCAAAACCACCTTTGTCAAATATTTATATTGGAGAGAAACGGTAAAACGGTTCAGTAAACCAAAATATTAAACTTTTTTGTGGTTTTTTTGATTCCTAACATGCTGTTAATAGATTTTGTTATTTTGTTAATTGTTATTTTCTGAAAATCTAAAACACGCTGACCAGTTGCATAATAATAATAAAACTAAAATAAAACTTTAAGAATATAATATCTACATACTTCACTCAACTATATTTCACCAATCTGTAATGTTTTACAAACTAATATTGTCATTTTTATAGTTTTATTGCAAAATTATAGCTATTAAGAATAGTAAAATGACAACTAATTCAAATACACGATTACTCATCATGAAAGAAGTACATAAAATAAAAGAATGGATTGTCCAATCACATAAAAATATTTTTCTAAATATACCAAAGCATTGATACGATATACAATAAGGAAAATTATGTATTTTCGTGTTTTATTCACTGTAAAAGTGTTGGCAACGAATAATAGATTCAACGATCTGTCAACACTACTTTATATTCTGTAAACATTCATGATATGCCAGATTTCTTCTCTTCTTTGTTCCATGTGATATAAGCCACGCTGTAATATAATTTAGAGACACGTCCTACATTTATTTCCTTGAAAAGAAGCCTTGCAATGTTTCATACATTTTTTGGATCAAAATATTTCACATTTTTATGTCTAAAATATCCTATCATTATCTTTGTCAGCATATTTAAAAATCGTACTTTAAAAAATATTAAAATCGATCTCACAATTAAGACGCTGATTCGAAATCATAAGGTTATCTTAAAATTACTTACATTTTTTACGAGTCTCCCCATCTTGTTATTCCATAACTAGATGCTGAAAATCACAATTTTTAATACATATACGATATTTTTTCTAATTTTTCTTTATAGATCGATCAATATAGCATATATTCCGACTGATCTAACTGATTTAAATTGAAGTTTATGAAAATTAATGATATTTTGGGCTTTAAAAGTCATTTTAAAAATCAATATTATTAGTAATAATAGTCTAACCAACTAATAAAAATGGCAAAAGTAATTAGTAAAATAAAATAAAATATTAATGATTTAACCAATAAAAAAATGGGTAGTAAATTGACAATTATATTCACATTCAAACACAACCAATAAGAGGAGGCAACTCTTTTGGTATGCACTCATTTGTGTAGCATTGTAGTGTCTATTCATTATCTAGGACTACATACTATACTATACTATTCAAAACGTCCAAACGCAGAATCGCAAATATTTTTCATTTTTAATTAAAGTTTAAAGTATTAATTTTTATTAACTAAAGACTTTTTTAAAACCATTTGAAATGACTTTAAGTCTACCGGTTTAAATGCAACGTCTTCATCAGAACGGACGCATACTAATTATTCAATACTTAACAAGTTAATTTTTCAACAGGGTCGTGGCTCCAGTTACGGTGGGGGTACGGGAGGTTGACAAGTAGACACTGAAATGGGGAATATATCAAATAACGGGCTAATCGTAAAATTTTATTGTAAAAAATTGTAAAAAAAAATGTCTCAATAATAATAACTTCTCGGTATTCGTGAACCCTATTTTGGAGACGAACAACACATTAAAAAAAGAAAACCGTGTTGAGATTCTTCATAAAAATAATAGAAAACTTTGATCCGATAACTAAGAAGTGTTAGAAACCATGAAATACCTGAACACTAAAGCCAATATAATTAATAACCGGTTAAATTTTATGAATAACACGTGTTATGTCAATAAAATACATATTTTCCATTACAGTGTCTACTTGTCAATCTTCCGCATCCACTCCATAACTGAAGCCACTTCCCCGTTCAAAAGTTAACTTATTTACCAAAATAAGAAATGGATAATTAAATAATTAAAGCTAACTAGTGGTTTATATAAAGTTCTAAGTTAATTGAAATGAATAAAGTCAAGTCGCTATAGACATCAAATATATTAATAACTAGCTATTTCGTACCCGGCGTTATACGGATTATGGATTAAGTTGAAAATAAATTTGTGGGGGGAAACAAAGGTTCCATTATTTGCAGAGCCTCTAATTAAAACAATGTTTCCATTTAATCAAAGCTGGGATGGATAGAATGTCTAGGGAAGAAAATTGGTCTATTTTTTCAGTAGGAAATATGTATGCAAAATTTGGGTCCAATCGGTGAAGCGGTGCAGATTTGTACAGAAAAGAGATCTGGGGAAGGAGACAGATTAGAGAGGGAAGAGGAAATGTTGCCTTTACTAGCCGACTGGTCCTAAAGAATAAGTATACAAAATTTGGGTCACATCGGTCAAATGGTAGACAGAAAATATATTAGAGTAAACGTTAAGGAGGAAAATGTCACCTATGTTACACACCGGATTCCTAAGAATACATGTCAAATTTGAGTTAGATAGGTCAAACTGTGTTGATTTGCACAGAAAATATATTTGAGGGAGTAGATAAGGGAAGAAAGAAGGGGAAATGGAAGGGGAAATATCTGAAAATTTTGAGTCCGATCGGTCAAATGGTACAGATTTGCATCGTAAATATATCAGGGGGAGGGGAAGGAGTAAAATAATAGGGGGAAAATTTCGCCTATATTATTGATGCTTTAGATTTTATAATTTCCCAGCTCGTTTCACTCACTTCATAAAATCAGGTTGTTCGGTATAACATCCTGTATTCTTTTCTATAACCAGTTCAAGGTTGGAATGCTTGACTAAGGAATCCATAAATTTACTGAATATAAGTGGGTCACGATATTAACATCTTGAATTTAGTTTCCATGAAAATAGATCGATACCATTATTTTTTATGTCACAGCAAAAAGTTTACTAAAACATTCATAATAAATATATAAATATATGAACTGTGTTAACATTTTATAATTAATTAATATTTTAATGTACGCCAATGTATAGATTTATATACCTACTGAATTTTTTTAATGTATTCCTTATGATCCTCTGTAAAAAAAACTGTTTTGAATTTATCGATATTCAAAAATTTATTTGTTGTAGATAAATTTATAATATTCAAAACAATAACATAATATATAATATAATAAATAACTTGTTTATTTATATTACAACTTCATGTAGATATTGGATTTTTCTCTTCTATAGAGGCGAGCGTTTGATTTAGAAGAGTAATATCGCTTGAATTATATAATTTGTATGTTTGCATGATTAAGTTTTATTAGGATGGATTTTCATTATTCATATGATTCTCATTAAGTTTAAGTTTAATAGGATGGACTTTCATTATTCATATGATTCTCAATAAAAAAAGGCTTTAAGCACAGAAAAGTAGAATTATTACTATTAAAACTATTTAAGTATGTATTAAGTGAGGTGTTAGAGTTTTATGGAGAGAATATGCGTTTAGTGGTGTGTGATTCTCACTTATAAAAACCCAGCCTAAATATTATGTTGTTCTTTAATTATTTATATCCCTTTAAATTCTTCAAATATAAGTGTTTGTTTTTTTCCCAATATTATTTTCATGATTAGACGCTATACAATTTCAATATGGAGTAGATTTGTTCAAAATATACAGTTCCCCACCTGATTACGGCGTATTAGAGATTTGTTTGCACTATAGCATGGTATTCCGAAGTTAAGTTTTCCAATTGTTGTATCATGTACAGTTATTCAAATTTCATAGACAACTACTTCTAAACAAACCTGACCTCATTTGATAAAATTAATTTTTTGGGTATACTATCTCCTCTTTATATGCTCTATCTCATCTTCTTATTTATTTATAAGATATAACTTCTTCTTCAAATATAGCAAATTTATTTTGTGGTAACATAATTATAATTGATATAAGCTATCGTTTGAAAAATGGAGATAATTTATGTTAAACTTTCTTTTTTACCTACCTTTGTTACCTATCTTATATATATTTTTACGTTTTTTATCCGTTTAGCTATTTGTCAAAAATTTTATTTGTTCAAAAAAGCCCTTAAAAAACAGATATTTTCAGATATTTCATTAATTAGTATAGTATATTAGAAGGTGTAGGTGAAGTTCAGCATACACAAATAAAGCTATATATTATACGCTAAGTACAGTATTCTGTTTATATATCTGACTTTAAATGGGTTGGAACGGCCTCACCCCCAGCCGCCCCTCAACAACTTCCCCACAAACCCTCGCAACAGCTCCATCTCCCGCCCCTAAATAGCTTATGTTATCCGCCGTTAAAAGATACTGATAGAAAGATCTGTGCCGTTGTATTGCAAATTATAAAATATATATTAAAAGCCTGATGATGATTCTAATAGATACTCTCAGATGTACGAAGAGATTCAAAATAAAAGTGTACAAGTTTTATATTAAGCATTTATGTGTAATTTTTAAATAACCATTTTTCATATATGAAATATCAAATGTAGTCAATTTATTTAAATTTACTACATTATAAATTTCACTTCTTTATTCGAAATTACTTATATATTTCTCGTAAGTTTATAACTCAATGTGAAAATTGTTTTTCAGATTTGAGGAAGGCAAATCAGACAAGGAGATTTTGGATAATCTTCTCAAAAATTCTCGATATGACAAAAGACTTTTACCCCCCGTCCAAGGTGAGAAATGGATTTTTTACTTTTAATTTTTACAGTTTACACTCTAACCTAATAATTTAAAATGTGTTTTTTTCAATTTTTGGTTCAGATTTTTTCATTTCATATATTTTTAATAGTCACATAATCAGACGATAATAACATTAATGCGTTTATAGACAGGTATTTCGGCTTTTGCATATGTATATATTTTTTATTTTTTAAATAATAGATTTCTAATTCGTTGATATTTTACATATTTTAAAATTCATCCGTTTTTTAGCTAATGATAATAGAAATGCTGGACAAAATTGAAACATAAACTACTTCAAGTGCATAGCTAAAATATATTTGAAAGTATTATTTAAGTAATATTTGAGAAACTTTTCTATAACCAGTATCAACACAATAAAATTAAATAAAACATTCCGTACGTTATAACCAAAGTAATTTATTATTCAGTATGTAGCTAGAATGTGCGTGAGAGAGTCAAATAAAAAAAATTCTATGCATATTGATGATAAATGTAGTTAATGAAATAAATAAATCTAACACGCATTCACAACTGACTGAAGTATATTTTAAAATATATAGTAAATGTTTAAAAGTAATTTATTTTCAAAATATTCAGACGAGACTTATTAATAGTTATAATGTATTTAAAAAATTAATTCACATAAATTATTTTTACCAAATTCATATTAACTGAAATGTGACAAAAATCCGCAATATACAATTTTAGACGGTAATAAAAGAAGCGCTTGTAAAATCTTATAAAATTTATACACATGTAGAATCTATTTATTTTTTAAATTAAAATAGTAACACTTCAATTTATTTTATTTTCAATTTATTTAAAATTTATTCAAAGACAACTTTAATATTTTTATCGATTAATTGCAAAATTTTAAATAATTTTATATACATTTTATAAGAAACTGAAATAATGTTCCAATAAAATCAAAATTAAAAAAAAATATCCATCATCGTCATATTAAAAATCTGAATCGAAAATTTAAGCCATCACACGTTTTTTATTCAAATAATATTTTTTATTTAAATCATTAACCACAACATTTTTCCATGGTTCGCTTAATGATTTAATTAACATGTAGGTATTTATTTTTGTAAATAAAATGCATGGAAACGATATTTTTGTCATGATATTATATTTTTGGCCTTTTTTGGTATTCATGCATAATTTTGTATCCATCCAAAGCTCGATTTCACCAATATGTAGACATACATCTTTCAATATTTTTAGAATGCAAAATTGCTTTGAATTATATGAAATCTTAAAAAAATTGCTTGTATTAACCATTTTCTATCATTTTCGACTGCATCAAGCTTGTGACAATCAAATCAATTCTTAAATATCACTTCATTCTGCATGTATCATTTTAAGTCATACATATAATCATTTTTAAATTAATTATATAAGGATGAGCTAAAAATTGCGTACTCCAATAAATTATTTTTATATTTACTTTTTATTAGGTTCACATTCTATAAAACATAGAATTTTTTATGTTTTTATAAAAAAGTTATTTTAAAAATTTTGTATTTTAAATTTGTCATATTTACTCAAACTATAACATGTACATAGTATAGATTTTTCCAACATAGTGTGTTCTACATATTATAAAATATTCTGCATAATAAACATATGAAGCTTGCATTTGTGAAATATGGCATTTTTTACATATTTTTTCATAAAAAAAACATTGTACATAAGTTTTTAATTGGTATGCTGACTTTTGGCCCATCTGTAATGTGACTTGTTTAAAAAATAATAATTATGTAACACAACATTTGCTTTACGTAATTAAATTTTAACATTGTGCCTACCTGTAAAGTTTAAGCCAGTTTTATTTGTTCGAAAAATAATATATGGGACGTACATTCTTGTTTGTATTTTTTTCTCTACACATGGGCGTGATAACTTCAAATGCTACCAATAAAAACATGGCACAGATATGTGTTTTACCTGACGTGTTTTATGTACTCCGTGTTAAAGTAAGGGAGGTACAACATCAGCTTGTATAATTTATACTTACGTGCACTGTATAAAAATAATACAACAGCCTACTAATGTTGTGCCAGTAGATCATATTTTTAATAAATTTACATAATATATTCTTTTGTCATGCCATTATTATAACTTTTTTCATTTGCGTGAGCAATATTTACTAATAAAATGTTTGAATGTTTTAATAAATAACACAACGTTAGCTTGATTCCAAAATAAAAGCATTATTTTAAAAAGCTTCATTCTTAAACATGTATTTGTTTAAGATATCAAAATAATACGTCATGAGATAACGATATTTCATAAACAGTAGAATATTATAGGATACCAAATATTTTATGTTTAGATATTTCAGAGCATATGCATTTTATTAGTTGCGAAAATTTAAGGTTAATTCCAACCAATATTATATCAGATATAAAAAAAACATTTAAGATATAAGAGGCTAAGAGGAGGCTTTTATCTTTAAATGCGATATGTTTTCACTGTATTTTGGGCGATGTATACCTAATATGCAATTATATCCCTGGAAGATTTCAAACAAGATATACATTAAGAATATTCTTAGGTTTTCACGACCATTCAGAATCTTATAGTTTGTATTCTCTGGGGTTATATGCCGTGTTTTTACGACAATTAGGATAATACGATAAAGGCATCACTTTTCTTACTTTAATTCAGAGCGTTATGGACAGACTTGCCAAAGCTCTAAAAAAACGAGATATCGATATGTTATTTTGAACTAACTCAAAATATAAGGACCTGTTAAGATCAGACCACCTAAAAACAGACGGTGTGTATTGATTCGACTGTTATAAATTGTACGTGAGACAAAAAGAGAGCAGGATTTCCAAAAGGGTTGATGAGCGCAAACTCAGCACTGGCTGAGCACTTTATGGGTACCGGCCGTCATTTTGCGTTCAAACCAAAGAATGAAAAATGACGGCCCAAGAGTCACCATGCCCGTCTTGTCAAGAAGACACTCGACATCTATAAGTACCCTGTAAATATTAATAGAAATGATGATCTCAAATCAAAAACATCACGGTGTCGCAGATTCCGGAAAGATGGTGATCAGACAATAACTGAAATATACACATAACACGAGACAACTCTTGACAATTCATGTCTCTGACACGGTATTGCAGCGTATCACGTAATACAGAGACATCCTGCTCTCGACACGGTATTGCTAGCAAGTACTTAACGCAATACTGACAACGTTTCACCCTGCTTTCGATACAGTATTGCAAGCCAATATTTAACCACAATATCAGCACTGATGATGGACCCTGTAATGGTATCCAAAACTTTGGCTAGAATGATCGTAAAAAACGGTATATTACTCCAGAAAATACAAACAAGAAGACGTACGTTACATTTAGTTCTTGCGTATTTTTGTGATATTATAAAACTAGACTAATTCTCTACAGATAATTTTTGCTTTCGCTACAGACAACTTCTTAAATGACTATGCTTTTGATGCAGAAATGCTGGAAGCTGCCCTTCCGACATCGTTTTACAAATTTATCTTTTCCAGGTAAAATAGTTCATTCCCGTATTCACAGAGTGTAAGGCGATGAAATAAACTCTGAGATTTATTTGAGATAATTTTCAGTAACATGTATAAGACACTTATTAAAATTTAGATATGGAAATAAACTCAGAGATAAGCTAGAGATTGATAAAAAAGACAATAACTTCAGCCCTTGAACGCCACGTTACATTAACAGTGAGTTTGTGTTCATTTGCGCACAAATAATTCCTAGAACTATTTTTTCTGAAAAGTTTGATATACAGGACCTAAGACCTGGGCCACTCTATAAAGACTTCGCTTTGTCTTTACAAGACTTATGTATAATTTATCTAAATTAAAGTATTTAAATGTTTGAAACGTGTTTGTATGCACGCAGTGTATACTCTAGCTGTTATTTCAGTAAAACATTTTTTTTAATCTTTACTCGCCGCTGGCGCTTTTTAATCAGTTCTGAGTATAAAGCTGATAATTTTCGACAGAATAAATCTGTTTTTATTATTTCATTCGGTTGTAAAATAAATTACGTCATGTACATGTATCCCATAAAACTGTCGCTGCAACGATGCGCGGTTCCTCTATGATGCTTTTTTCCATCTCTGCATATTTTAAACCAATTCTGGAAGTTGCATTCTCGCCACTCAAAAACAAAAAGCGTTTTCATGAAACGTGACGTTTGCTAATTACACTGGTCAACAAAAAATATATTATCGCTCGCTTTTGAAATTTTGTCTGAACCTTATAAATTCAGGCATACTGAATTCATAAATTCTGAATCTGACTTCAGAAATATAGTAAAAAATATATGAACCCCAAGAACCATTAAAAAAAAAAAACAGTTTTAACGTAAATTATTGGTGCATAACCTGGCGCCATGGCTAGTTCTAGTGCATTTATTTGACTTGCTTGAAAAAAAACTACGAGTTCGTGAATTTTAGAACAACATTGAAAAGGTCTAACTTAATACTTTTAAATATACGTAAGATGTTTTTCTTTAAGGGTTTAGAAGGAAATTTTATTAAAATTAAAAGTACAAGGTCTATTACGAAAACTTTTTGTTTACTAGTAGTGGATTTAATTATACAAGAAATAATATTGTACACTAACTGTGGTATAAATATACCGAAAATATACATAAGTGGGGACATTCTTCCGCTGTGATTCAACTCCCTTTCCTTAAGAAGGGTTTAATTCATCTCTGTAAATTTTTATGTTTTTTGATGTACCTACCCACTATCTTAGAGATAAATGAGGGGTCTTACATAAAAAAAATGAAAAGGTTTGGAGGGGGGGGGGGGTATTGAACAGTGATCAAAAATAATAATTTTCTTTCTTAACAATATTCTATAAATAACTGAATATTTTTTATTTGCTGTATTTTTTACTTCGTATTTAAATACAGTATTAAATATTCAAGCAGGGTACTATTATATCGGATTGAATCTTGACACCGCAGAATATGAGTTAAATACATTTAAGAAAGGTTCGCAGTTCGATGGAATGAAAGAGCGAAATGGTTTTTATGTTTATTTCTTCCCAGTTAAGCTCCGGGAGCAAATAAAGACGTACAAGTTAGTAACACGTAAATTATGAACAAAAAAAATAGTTGACGTGCGCAGGTCTGCCTGGTGTTACGGAAGGCATTTGACTGGTGTAGCGTTGCCCGTGTCCGACCTCTTTGTTTTCCTATGTTCTCTCTCCTACAGCGCGGAGATTTTTAATGTGTTAATATATAAAATCTCTGTGTAAGGAGTTAGGTAAACGGCACATAGATAGACAGGTACTATATATTTCTTTGACGTGATTGTGATAATTGATATTGACATATTGGTTAAAAATGTATTATAATGTAAAATAAAATAATACGACGTCTAGGGAAATAATAAATGTAATTGATAACACTTTAATATAATTAAATTATTAATATTTGTTTTTGAACAGGTAGGTACAAATGTAACTATTGGTTTATGATTCTAATCTATATAACTTTCACAGTCTCATGGAATGTCGACTAAATGAATGTGTTTTTTGTTTTGAAAACGAATATTTGACAATTGCGTCGTTTTTGCAAGAACACATACTTAAAATCCTAATTTAAATAAACAGTTCTAATTATCAATTCAATTACTAATCATTCGTCAGCTTTTGAAGTTAGCATCTTTATGATTGATATTCGATTCAAGATGGTCGACCATACATTATACAGTAACGTTAATTTAAAGTGAATTTTTTTTTGATAGTTAAATGGATGCGTGCGCATTTCGTGGTCTCGCATTACCGCTACACTCATTTCCGCTGCAAGGCTACATGCAGAGCTTCAGTTACAATACAAATTTTACCCTCAATACGCCAAAAGAAGATATCTTTAAAAAGAAATATAACAAGTGCTACTCAAATATAAGAAGAAAACATGAATTAAGATAACTTTTTCGAAAGAAAACACGATCGCGAAATCCATCTCGTGCACAGTGGAATGAAGTTGTATTGTAAACTACCGGGGAAAATTAGAAATGAAAAAATATTACAACCTTTAAAAGAAAGCTAAAGAAATATGGGATGCTTACATTTGAATGCATTTTGTATTAATCATGTGTAGATCATATGATAGTAAATATAAATCCTAGTATTTCTTTCGTAAAGAATAAATAATAATTAGTTAGTGAGAAATGTTTGTAATACAAGTTATAAGAGAAAAGTATTTCCAGATTTAAAAAAAAAAGATATTGTTCAAATATCTGAAGATATGATTTTCCTTCTTAGAACTCCCTAATTATTTAGTTACTCGATCCCATTATAAATAAAAAATATATTTTACCTTTAAGTATATTTTACCTTTGACAAGACACCACCTGTGAAGCTTTAAATGTGTTAAAATCAAACTTCTTTAAAAGGAGCATTGATTTTTGTAAATGGCAGTGCGATTTAAAATATAAGACGTTATAAATTATGTTTAACTACGTCTCTGCATTGTTGAAAAATACATAAGAATTATCTCATTTATGGCCAGGCGTGACTTGCACAGTTTTACAAATTAAATAACTCATTTAATTTGAAATAGTAATCGATATTTTGAGCCCTTTATGTAAATTATAATGTGTGTTAAAAATATATCATTCCGTCTGCTTTTGCGAATAAATGAATTTAGAATTTCGAAAATATACTCGACCGTCATCTAATTTATACATTTCCAGATCGTCTCTCTTATCTGTCACGAACGAAATTGAGCCTGCTTTAAATTATATATTCCAACCCACTAAAATAGATTCTCATATTTTATTTAATTAGGCACGAAGTCCCAAAAGTTTTGTGCATTATGTTATTATTTCATTTATTATTCAGTCAACATTCAGTTGGCATACAAATGATGCATCATTTGTATGCCAACTTGTATCTGCGCGTACAACATTAATACCATTTTAGACGAAACCATTTATATCTATACTAAAACAATGCACAAAGGTTCAAAATCACACAAGGAGGTTTTAATTATTTGTTTATTAAAAAACGAGTTAAGATGTAGATAGCGCATTTTTTTCTAAATGTTTTGCATGTTTGTATTATTTAACAGCTTTTAACCTCGTATAGGACAAGGATATTTTCATACATATTTTTTTCACACACATGAAGTGATTCACGAGAGCTTAGTAATGCTAATATTAAAGAAAATATTGTTTGCATATCATTTTTCCACGTACCTCATTAGAGCATACTAGACACCTACCAAGGGAAATCATGTAGTATACAATATTTCTTAGCTAGACTTTCTGACAGGAATCTGACATCTGATTATGAAGGGATTTGAACTCAGTATAGGGGTGAGCTGTTGAGGTGAAGATAATGTTGCAGATGCAGATTTCTGCTGCGGTATGGAATCCCCGGATGCCGCGGGCGCAGATCTGCTCTATGACGTCACAAGCGGAAGGCCACGCACGCACAACCGCGGTCCGCCCCCAACATTTCTTTAATGTTCCTTTGTTTGTCTTCTTCTTCTTGCTCTTTTACTATTTATTTTATATTATTGGTGTCCTTACTCTTCATGTTTTACCTACCTTTATTACGCTTTTGTTTATCTTGGTTGTTTCTCTCTAGGCTATGTTTGTGTTGATTTAGGATTCTGTTTAGATCTCACGATGGACCTATGTTGTTCCCGCATTCTATACTAGTCTGTTATATGTACATTTGTATGTTTAAAATGAATATACACAAACCATGTCGTATATTAGAAATTATATTGGATGATCCATTTAGTTTGGTAGATCAAAAAAATGACACAACTCAATTGTTGTCTGATAAATGCACGAAAAAATAAAATAAAATAATTTACGTAAGTACTATTAAGTAAAGTAGTTCCGATGCTTGAAATAATGTTAATTTAATGAGTATTTAATTTAAAAAAAACAGTCCAGTGAGGCTAGAAATGATATTTACAACTTTCAAAAATGTTATTTGTTCAATTTATTGTAATAACTTTAAATATTAATTAATATATTTTAATTAATTTTAGTTGTCTCTCTGTCGAAAACGCATGCCTTGTTTTAAAAAAGAACAATTCTTAAATATAAACTAATTTCAGCACAAAAATAAACTTTCGTTCTCATATGCACTTCTACGTGTTAACTTTTCTCATACAAAAAAAAAAGGTTTGTGAATAATCAGTGCATTTAAGCTTTTTACACTTTATTCGATGTTCTGAATCTTGTCAAAATAATAAATTCACATAATTGAGTGTTTAATGTGCATGAGCATGATTGAAAAGTGCACTCATATATTTTTATTGGTGTTTTACTAACAATATATATATATATATATATATATATAGATAGAGATATATATGATATATATATATATAGAGATATATATATATATATATAGATAATATATATGATATTATATATATATAATATATATATTTTATATACAATACAATATATATATTTTTTTTTTTTAATACTGAATCACGTGAGAAGCTTGCTACAATCTAACTCTAAAAATATCATCAAAAATTTATGATAGTTTTTTTTTATTTCTATTTATGTTCAGCTCACTGTGTCTCACCTTATCTTCGTGCGCTTGTTTCAGGAATTCTGACAGTGAACGTGAGCGTACTACTGCTGAGCCTGGCGTCGCCCGATGAATCTAGTTTGGTAAGGATGAACCTTGTTTTATAAACAAATAGCTTTACCACCTGGGTTTGACCGAAATTCGTATATTTTCGGATATTTTTCATCAAAACGCTGAAATAATTATATTTTTTATTGTTTTGGCGTCAATATTGTAGAGATTATTCATGACAATCATGGAAGTTGATGGAAAACATATACTAGTTAAATTATATTTTAAAACTCGAGTTTCGAGAGTATCAGAATCTAGCTAGTGGTCCCTTCATCAGGATACAATGTTTACCTAAAATTAAAAATAGAAGTTTTGTCATAAACTAATAGAAAAAGTATAAAGAGGTTGAATCATTTATTAATTGGGGCGTGCAGTGAGTACTTTTTTTAAAATAGAGATGCGAACACGGAATACGTGTCGCATCAATATTCTTACTAATTTCAAACTAAGCTAAACGCTCGTGCTATGAAAATAGGACTAACTTGCTGGTCTGGAGTGAGGTTCGAACCCCTGACCTTTGGATCACGAGGCGAGAGTCCTAATCACAACACCAACAAGCTACTACTTTGAATTATGACTTTTACGTAAACATTTATTTTGACTTAAATCGAAATAAAATATTTATCTCGTGACATTCCTAACATAATTTGTATAATATTATTCACATTATAATATAATTGTTAGAGCGACATCTACGTGTGATACCCTAAACTATTCATATTTGTTATTAATATCAATTTAATCGCCCAGAGGCGACATCTGTTAGATACTGGAGTAAGAAAAGGTGACATTTGGTTTGAATTGGAGAAAAACACGTTTATTCATAATCTAAATTTGTTACTCTGGTTAAATATTTATTAAATAAGTTTAGTGGTACAAAGGCCCTATAAGGACATTATAAATCTAAATATTTTAAATTTAACAACTTGTTTTTATTTGAAAAGTATTGAAAAGAGATGCTATGTAATTTTAAGAATAAATTACAAAAACACAAAAACCTTCATTCTTGAAATTATATACCTAGCATCTCTGTTCAATATTTTTCATATAAATACATGTTGTTAAATTTAATATATTTAAAATATATAAAAGAGACATTTTTAATAAATGTAAAATATTTAGATTAATAATCAGGCAAAACGAGTCTTAATAATTAAAAATGTAGAACTTCAAAACAAGCAATTTTATTTCCATTTTTTTAATATAACGTACAATTTATTACATTTTATTTTGTTCTAGTCTATGAAAACTATAATTAAAGCATAAATTTTATTGGCTTATTCGAGGGATTTACACCTTTACGTGATTATATGTGTGGAATAATAAACAATATTCTTTTTACTGTTATTCTTCCGTATTATTTACAAGTAGGTAGAATACGCCTGAAAATTATTATTTCTCTTTTATAGATTAGTATATGTTTTTAACAATATTTTGAAATATCTCTTAAAGTCTGTGAAAATTTAGTATCATAACTTTACCACGGGTTTTCTCGATTGAAGTATGTATTTTTTGACCTCTCTGTATATTTAAAACAAACAAAAAATGATGAAGTGTTTACATTGAGAAAAATCATATAACAGCATCACGGTTTACATCCCTATATAGGAACGACCCCTGTCCACATTCTCGTATAAGGATACGATGGCACAAAAAATGCTCAGTTCAGACTCCATAGAAATCTACCTCTTTTTTCCGGCCAGTGCCGAAGGGGATTTTTTATTTTGGGACACCTAAAAATACAACCTCGAAAAAGCAGATAGTACGGGGGAATGATAAAATTGTACAACAAAATTATAAATGCTTGAAATGAAATGGTAGAAACTTAGTCGCAAAGAATTTGAAAGAGATCGTGATCAGAGATTTTTCACAATGATTATTTAATTGGGAGAAAGACAAACTATCGACAATTTGTTTAATACTTCACCTGTCAGTGAGAGATTCTGATAATCTCGAAACTCGAGTAGTAAAATATAAAATTATTTTCAACTCGCGTAGAGATAATATAGTATAAGTTTTTCACCCAATTTAATGATCGTAATAAATTTGCATTTATATTTTAACAGTACTCTTTAATTAAAATTTGATAAGGTATATCATTATTAACTCTTAATATTTTGCATAAAATTATCTAGGCCAGTCGGTACATTGATCAATTAAATATTATAATTCATGTAGGCATTATTAAAATAAATTGAATTGCTTCCAAAGCTTGCGTTGTGGCAGGTAGCAGTGTATCTACCTATTTTAATGGATATAGGACATGATTATTAATTACTACCCTGTTTACTATCCTGTAGTATATCACGGTTATTTAAGCATTAAATATGATAAATATGTATATCTGTTGTGGATATTTTGAATTAAAAAATATTCATAATTATTCAAAGCATACTTTAAATAGACAAATATGCACGTATACGTATTAAAATTATTTTTGATGAAAAATATTTTTTTTAAATTCTAGATTTCTGTGTGATTCTTGCACGTTAGAAATAGCGGTTGAGATATTTTACATTTTATTACAATTTAGTATCTTGGGGGAATATTTATGAGAATCATTATATATAAGGGTAGTATGCTATATGCATCTTGAGACATGTACCTAACGCGTAAAATGAAAATTTCTGTATTAAAAAAATCGAAGTTAATATATATATTAGAAAATATGAAAATATACAATAAAAAAACATTTCTCTCTTGGAAGATTTATGGTTTTCGTAGAGTTTATGAACGCATAATTACTGCTTATTTAAAAGTGCCCTATTAGGGTGAAGTATTTGAATTTGAATAGTTGCATAAATTTATTTGGTACCTGTCCGCTTCGAAAGGATAATTCGACAGCCATTAAGTGGAATTAAATATCCATTCGGCGGCATCTAGCGATCTACATTAAAATATAATTAAGAATTCTTGTGTATTAATTGCTTTAATTAAAATGATAGCTCGCAGTAATCTAAATTCAATAAGTGTAAATATTTTTTTTTACTATTTCACGAAATTGTTCCACAAAATCGAAGTGATCAAGCTTAACCTTTCAATTGTGTGCGGTTGTGTGTGGGATCTCATACTAAATAAAATTATATAAAACACATGAAAACCATCAACACTATACACAAATATCTCAAAACAACCACGTCAATCAGAATAAAAATAGGACCATCACGACTCATTTGCAATGGATTAACATTATATTATACAACGACTTCTGTTGTCTTGTGTTGTTAAATCTGGTGTCTTGTCTGACCTCAAAAGACAAGACAACAGATTTACAAAAGAAAGCATCAAACACACTTAGACCTACACACAAAGTTACAAAGGCAGATTCTTTATTAAGTATTAGTTAAATGTTATAATCATACATTATTTTACTTCAATAACTTATATCTAATTTTTTATAAAATCTTTTTTTTTTAAATTTCTATATGCCATTAAAATTTCATAGGCCTCCTAGGTCCTCACACACAGGTTGGGCCATATGTTTTTTGAACATATAAAAGCACATGCAATATCGCACGTGTATTTGGTGCTTGGAAATTTAGTAGCAGTGGATCGCTTTACAGAGGAACAACGAGCTTTCTGCGTAAAACAGAAAAACAACAGAAAATAACGATTACCATGTGATTGTTCGGCGCGCGTAACACGAATCAATGTCTTAATTTAGTAGCTTGTTGGTTTTGTGGTTAGGACTCTCGCCTCGTGATCGAACGTGCACCTCGTGGTCGCGAGTTCGAACCTCACTCCAGAACATCAAGTTAGTCCTATTTTAATAGCACAAGCATTTATCTTAGTTTGAAAATAGTAAGAATATTGATGTGATACGTATTCCATGTAAACAAAACTTTTATTTTATGATGAACGTTTTTTCAATTATTTTTTAAATTTAATTTCAAACGGAGTCTTTTTAACCTGACTGAGTTCCAAGAAATTTTAACTAAAACGTTAATTGTGGGGTATAAAAACAAAGGCAGCAATGCCAAAAAAAAATAATGCAGTAATCGAGGATAACTGATTTATAATGTACTGAAATAGAGATTTTATAAGAAAAATAGCCTCAAGATAAAATCTAGAATTCAGTACATTTTAAATAAGTAATCCTCGGTAACTGCATTCAAAACATTTTACTTTTTTTTTGATATTGCTGGCTTGGTTTTGTACCCCACAGTTGAAGTCTATAATACCTATGTATATCGGTGGTGTGTGTACCTACCCACGAGCACAGCACATCCTAGGATCCATGTCACCATCTCGGGGGATGTTAAAAAACAACCCCAAATAAAGCTGAAAGCATTCGCAATTTTACGTTTCGATTTGCCGCCGACGGAAAAAACCCTGATTGTGAGATTGGCATTTGGATCCCCAAAACAGGGGACTGTACCCCCCGCAGCGTTTCATCCAATTAACTCTGGAATCGGACCGCTGAACTTTTTATCCCCAGTTGTTTATTAGATTTGCCTAATCCGGGTGCGGTCATTAACCCAATCCAAGACCTTCCCTCCTGAAGATAGAAAATGTACATATCTGAATCTGGCACTTGAAACTTAGATACAAATATGTGACGCGGTAAAATGATTCACAAACAAAATTTCCACTTAAATTACAACCGCCAAATATACAGGGTGTAACAGAGCTAGTCAATTTAGTGGAAAACATTAATAAGCTCGCGGGACTAAGGAGCCTTAATAATGCGTCGAAAATGTTCACCATGACCTAATATCAATAGGAGATACGTGAAATCAAAATTTGCACTATTTTTTTCAATACTTCTGACTTATTTTTTGCAAAGCGTTGGACTGTCATTACAGTAACATATATGGAATATGAAAAATTCATTCCCTTTAATGCAAGTCAAATAAAATGACAAAAACCTTCCAATTCCAATTGGAAAACATTCCAATTGGAATTTTTTGGGGTTTTTATTTTTATTTTTAACTTTTACTGAGACGAATGAATTGTTCATAATCATAAGTTGAAAATTTTCAAGCATTCATGACATTTCAATTTTTAGTTATGGATTTTTTTTTCAATATTTCTGATTTATTTCTGACTTTTTCACATTATTAATACTTTTTTTTTTCAATAATTCTGATTTATTTCTGACTTTTTCACATTATTAATACATACCCTGACGAAGGAACGTTGTTTCTGAAACCGGTTGGTTTTTACCAAAAACTTAGTGATTATAAACTAAGTTAATTTGTTTAATTATATTCATAATAAATTACTTCAAAGTAAATGCGATAGTATTAATACATTTATTATCTAATTTTATATGTGGACACAAACATTTTTACATAAACACATGTTTTACATTACTCGATTCTTTCCATAATTTTTTACGTGGACGCAAACATTTTTATTATTTGCATGCTTAACGAAAGCACTCTGACTGAAGTAACGAGTACGTCTGCGGGTTTGATTATGAAAATGCTGATAAATCGGTAATATCAATGGAGTCGTTATCGTACATCATCGAACATACTGTAATGCTTGTATTTCGTGCGCCATTAGTATCATTAAATGAAGAGAATCGGTATTGTGTTTCAATGGTTTCGAATGCCTCAATGAGTAATTTGAGTATTGGTATCAGAGTTTATTTCCGAATATGGCAAACCATCAAAAGCTTTTTACGTCTGTGCATATCGGTATATTAGTGATGGAAATAATTTATTTTCTCAAAATTATTTCAGGCTGTCAGACTTTTGAAATATATTAAATTAATATTCGCCTCATTGTTATTATTATTATTTTAACGATCACATCGTGAATTTAGTCACGGAATCGTGTCTTTCAGAGGCAAAGGAAACACTAAAAACTATTTAAACTTTTATTTACTGCACAAAGTCGCTGGACACGGATTTAATTCTCCTCACTCAACTCACTTCTAAATAACCTGTCTCTCATACGCTAAAGCAAGTTATTAAATCGCATAGTTTCGCACTGGAAAACTTCTCTCTCGTCGGTAGGTACTTTCTTGATTTACTATCACCCTATGGTGATAGCCCGCGTTCGAGTGATTTCTCTATATTTCCATTATCTACGGAAATAGCCCAGTCGATTCCAGATTCGTGTTGAATGGACTGTTTGAAAGATTTTAGTAGTGCGTAATTCTGGCTGATTTTATCATCTCTTGACAATATAATGTTCTAGTTGTCCACCACGTGAGAAATATATACACTAAACCCTCTTCTTAATATTCAGTTTAAAAATGTATTAATTTATTATATTATAAAAATTATTAGTAGGTGAAAAATTAAAATACTTGGTTTTTAAATGTACCATTTGGCGGCGTGCAGGGCCCACGATTTAATTATTTTTTTGGATTACACACATCCACGTGTGTGCATGTGTGTGTGGTATGTGTTGTGAAAATTGTAATTATTTTATGCTCGTGTAGTCATATGTTTAAAGAAAAAGACGAACGTACTGTTAAATTTTCATTGGTGACGGAAAATGAAGGGAAGAGAAAATGGAATGGACTTAAAACCTATATGTTCACAGTAGTCTCGTGAATTCTTTTCTAACAAGCGTACGTGATCTTCAGTATGGTTACATTGTTTGTTCAATTAACTAACTAACTATTGTAAGACATCGAATGTTGAGGGTATTTACAGTGGTGGTTATTACGGTAAATGCTGTGTAGGTAAACTTTGTTTGACTTAAGAATAAATTCAACTTTCAGATAACTTACAAACGAGCTCGACGAGCGGAACTTTTTCGTATGTAGAGGACTTTGTACTCTCTCTACATATTTTATGGCAGTGTATATGAGGATAATATATTAAAGTATTAACATGATATATATATTTAATATCAGAGTTTACTAATTCATCTCTGCTAAGAGTTAATCATTAGATTGTGTAAACCAAACCTTATTTAATTTTCGCTCTTATGGAATAAAAGACAATGGATACAAAACAATGAAATTTCAATAACGGTAGGCATAATCGTAGGCCATTTTTTTTATGTATTGCATTCAAAAATACGTAAAATTATGTTTAAACAGTAATATAAAACTAATAATATTTATAATTTTCCATCGACCATGTTTCATGCTCGATAATCTTATATCTTTTAATTGTGATTTTCCCAGATAATTACAAACCATTTAATCATGGTCTATTACGGCCAATTAATTATGGTTCGTATTCTCTTATCCAAAATATTTGAGGAATGTTTGTATGGGAATCCATGTCAACGCGAAACTCGGGTTTTCTTCACGTATAACTTGCTTATTTGGCCATATTAAAAAGATTTTAGACGCAATAAGGCTTAAACTCTATGCGTAAATTAATAAAATAACACAAATGAACAATTTTGCAATAGCGCTCTCATCTCTCCATTAACCCCTCTATTCAGCGAAATTCTTGACCTCTCCTAGTAGAGAAGTATGTAATTAATAACATATTTTATGTTCATACTCATAATGACAAAGTAAGAAAGTTTTCGTAAGAAACAAGGGTTATGTTTTGAAAGAGAATTTTTAAAAATCTGTTTTGGATCCTCTCCATAAGGGTGTACGTCGCCTCACGGAATCCCCAAATAAGGGCTATAAAGCCGAGTATGCTCTGCGCCAATGAATTGAAAAGAAGTTTAAATAAGCGGATACTGAAGATTTCTACACGGAGAGCTTTTATAGACTCTAGTTTATTTACATTTATTTGAAATAGTTTTTCATAGTAATTAGGATAGCTATGTAAAAAACTTACGTTCTTAGATTACATATTACCTAAAATTATTATTAATGGTTATTTGTGAGTAGAAAAGTATTCTTGTTCTGACAAACCATGACAGAATGAAAACATTTTTTTGTCATTATTCGTTACTTCAAAACAGAATAAAAAACATTAGATTTATAAGCCGGTTTTCCATATTTCCGGTAAATCCATAATTTACATTTGCGTAAATATTATTGTATCTGCTTTCGTGGGATATAAACACTCCACTAGCCCGTAGGCATGTGCCGGATTGAAAATTATATTAATAAAAACATTATATAATAATACAAGAAAGTTAAAAATAAAATACACATACTGTTCCTATTATGTTTGTGCCCAGTGACTGTATTTAATAAAAGTTAAATTGATTTATAGCATTTCATGTCGTCTCCCACAGCCGTGAATCCGCAACTTTAATAATATTTTATGTGTCTATTTTATTTACATATTTATATATTCATTAAATTTTATTTTATTCTATTTGCATGTACGCAACATTATTAAAATTGTTTACATAAATTATTACAACATGCAATATAATTCATATAGTCAACATACATTTTTAAAACACACGACACTATTTGAATAATTCACATGATTCACGATAATTTATGCAGTAGAGAGTTAAGATATGAATGGAAAAGATTTGATTATTACGGAAATTACTTGAAAAAAGATTTTTTTCGTTGGTGTGGCGTAATTAGGCGACTATCGATTTTTTGAACTTTGTTATAAATGTTCTCACCATGATATTATAAAAATTGGCCATAATTGGGTAATTACGGAAGGTTAAGCGTTATTTTTGGTGAAAACACAAATTTATGGTAATAATAGCATCCATATAGTGTGACGAAATATTGGTTGGTTAAATTAGCTGGTTTAGTAGTTTACTGCAGATACGTGTGACCTCTGCTAATGTAATAATGGCTTAACTTTGTATAGACCATATAAATGCCTGTGTGCGTCTGTGTTTCAATAACAATTTAACGACCGATATATAGAAGAAAAATATAAAGTCATATGTCAATTTCCATCACAATATTGAATGTGAAAGAATGTCTTGAAAATAATGTCTGAATGAAAAAAAAGAATTTGATGCGCTACCAGTATGACCTACATAATACATATATATCAGTGAAATTTAGACGTTATCAATCTGTTAACTGCATTAATTATATTAATTATCCGTGAACGCTGATAATTAATATAATTTAATGCAGTGAACGATACCGTGATTGCTGATTTAGCGCACCGATTATCAAAATTACAATGTTGCCAAAAATCTGACTCGTAAAATATATTTTTATTTTGAAAAACTATTTTTTTTATGTTACGAAGCTACATAAAAAAAAATTGGGAAAAAAATCGGATTTTTTTTTACTGTAAATAAGTTACGGACGTTACACGAAGTTAGGGGGACCAAAAGACAAGTATTATGGTAAAGCTAAGAAATACAGTAGAAATTGAAATTATAGTATAGAGATTTTGAAGGTTTTAGCTAATTGTTTAAAGTATTTTTCAGATAAAATGACTATTCTTGTGTAGATGCAAGATGCAGACTTCAAAATCTGACAAAAAATGTTAATTTCACAATTGAGAATTGACTTAAAGTATTTTTGTGTATTTTAGAATTATTTTATAAACATAATATTAATATTAAGGTCTTAACAACTTTTCTCTAAATTACACAATATAAAGCCGCCCGCTAGCGAGGGCCGATTAATGACGTCAATGGCCGCGCAGCGATCATCAAGCTACCCTCAGGGCCCAGCAGTAAACGAAGGGAGATAGCCAATTGCTTAACTGCAATAAAATGAGATTTATCAAAAAAAAAAAACACTTTCTGATATTGCCCGCAATAATTTAGCTAGATCTTGAATGTATTTATGAGAATATTTCTTAATTTATATTTTTCGTAAGTTACAAGTTCTTAAGATTTTTGCAGTCGCCAATTTCGAACTAAGATTTCTTATCTGACTAGTTGATGACCTTAGCCTAGATATTTGAAAGATCGATTTTTCAGAAAATTAAATAATACGGAATAATATCCTGTCGACAAAATCTGCTGTATTATGTATGTTTGGTTCGACTTTTTTGTAAAATTTACATCGTAAAATATATATTTTATATTTACTGATGGGTGATTTCGATCCTGGTTACGATCGAAGGAAGTGCAGATAAAAATTTTCCTTCTGCAAAAGGCAGGATTTTCATTAAAATTTTCCTAAAACTTCATACTCTATAATATCCATTAGGAACCTAATCAAAACAATAATCACAGATAAATTTTTCAATCGCAGATATCTCATAACAATCACTGTGAGATATGAGTAGCAGTTTATCTCCTCATTATGATAAACAATCTATCTCATACAAACTTATCTCATATTTTGCTGATTACGGGGGTCGAAGCTTTTTGCCAAACATTTTGGAACGATTTTTCCGCAAAAATTTTCTTTTACTTAAAAGTTGGTCAAGGCTCTAGTCCCGAAAAGGAAACTTTGCAGTTTACATTCCGGGCTGTTATAATTGAACAATGTTCAAACTCAATTAGGACATCGTAGGGCGTGTCAGTCTCTTGTCGTTTCACTGAATGACAGATTAATTAAATTAATTTCCAATTTCCTCTCTTGCTTTTGCGACTGTTTTCATTTTCGCAGAGCTGTTAACTTGTTGATTTTGATAAATTATTATAAAATTATTCTTCACCGGTGTTGGTGACAAATAACCTAATCCATCACAAAATAAAATTATTTTCTCTTTTGTAATTAGTATTTAAAATGGAGAGGATGTCGTCGGTTATTTCATGTGTCAATACAAAACTACTACATTTGTTAAAGTTTTTTTAAATTTATTAGAGAAATCGTAAAAAAATCAATTTTTTTATTTAAGGTATACCTACATAAAATAAAATAATATTTCAAAATAATTATGTTTAAAAAAATTAAAGAATAATATAAAATAATTAACCTATCGAAAAAATGTTTGGCTACTGCAGGGATGCAAACCCGGAATTTTCTCTTATCGGGAGAATGTATTACCATGACGCCAGATAATAATTTAAGTTAATATCACATTTAAGATATAAGGGTACCTACGTCAATTCTTAAAATCGAGTATTTCATTTCTTTAAATATTTTTGATCGTTTTTTATTAAAATAGATAAAACATTCCACTCGATATGAAATTAATTATCCGTAAGTTGCAAGTATACTATTATGCTTACATTGAGTATTTACTTAAAATTATATAATTAGTACGTAATTCTAAATATAAATTTTATCAAGTAACAATTTTCAAAGTATATTTTATTTTTTAAATATGTTGAGGATTCTTATTTCAGGAAGCACTACGTAAAAGATTTTTGGAATAGCTACACTTACATGTCTTTACTATAGTAATTAATTAAACAGGGAGTTTTCTTATATTCAAGAACACATTCATATTTTTCAGAACAAAGTTCTGTGAAATTTTAAAACCAAATTAATTAATCAATTAGAAAGACATACAGGAAAATCTAATTCACGAAAAATATTAGAAATCAATTAATAAAAATGAGAACTACATATAAGGTCGATATATTCACAAAAACATAGAGGGTTGCTATAGCTTAGTGGTCAGAGCACCGGCCCCTGAAAGAAGGTGACCTGGGTTCGAATCCCAGTAGTAGCCTAATATTTTTTCGTGAAAAAGGGAATTTTCATGTTCAACTTGAACAATTTTTTTGAACTATAGATTATAACTATAAATAGGTATTTTGTTCACGTCAGCAAGTTATTTTATCAGGTAATAAATTTATTTTCATATAAAATTTACACATATAGATACACTATAAATAATCTCAGGCCAACACATTCATATGAAACCTTTGTATGTAAAATGTTAATGATGAAAAAGAGAAATTTGGGTGTCATTTTCTGAATGTCTCGAATTATCGAATTTAATAGTGCTCAACATATGCATTTTCGTGTGTAATTAAAAACTGCAACTACAGTTTTCATTATAACTGTTTTCACTCAAACTTTTGGCTCGCTCAAAGGCCTTGAAATATATAAATAACAGAAAGATATATTTATTGTACTTATTTACAAATTGCATTTGTAATTAAATGCTTTTGTTTTAATATTAATATAGCTAGTCATTTTCTAATTAAACTTAAAATTTCAAATTTATTTATTTTATAATAATTTAAAGATGGTAAGGAATCTGATAGAAAGCAATTAAAATAAAACAATATCACCTAATACCTACCACAATAAAACAAATCACCTGTGAAAAATCACTAAAAACCAATATTTTCAGAATATTTGGCTCATTTGAGTGAGCCTCTGAAATCTCACACTGAAATCGGAACATTTTTGCATTTCCTTGTAGCTGTAATGAATCATGTCCAAAAATAAAATACTTTTGTTTTCGCCATATCTATATAGTGATATTCTCGAATATATGCATATGAATTATTATTTGAAAAATGCAGTCTATTAAACTCTGAAATGCTACTGAAATCTCAATTACGTATTCAATAAAAGTATAATTTTTGTTTTCCACAGAAATACGAAGTTGAGTTCCTTCTGCAGCAGCAATGGTTCGACCCGCGCCTGCGCTATTCCAACCAATCGCAATACGAGTTCCTGAACGCCATCCACCACCACGAGGACATCTGGCTGCCGGACACCTACTTCATCATGCACGGGGACTTCAAGGACCCTATAATACCCATGCACTTTGCCCTGAGGATATACAGAAACGGAACCATCAACTACCTGATGCGCAGGCACCTGATCCTCTCCTGCCAAGGACGACTGAACATATTTCCGTTTGATGATCCGCTCTGCTCATTTGCTTTGGAGAGCAGTACGTAATAGCCAATTTGTCTCATTATTTTACCTTTATACTGTTTCTTGGAGATTCTTTGATGATGACTTCCTACTATTGATGAAGGATTTTCATTATACAACTTATTTTTAAAGAATTTTACATTACTAATGACCTGAAAAGGCGAAATCCTTGTTACTATAAATGAATTCAGAATTTTTTTTAACACATCAAACATAAAGAATAATATAATCCATACTTCAATTTATATGGTCAGCATTTTTATTTGTCAAAATTAAGTATCAGTTTCAACTAAAAATGTAGTTTTTTTGTTACTATAATGAATAAAATTGTAGGAATATTTTTAGTCAATACTTAAGTTAGATTAAACCATCTATTTAATGTACTGATATATTTCTGAAATTTTGGCAGCCCTCGAAGCCCAGTGGGCATGACATTGTTTTCTCACACCGAGAGTTCCGGGTTCGATTCCCGGTGACGTCACCATTAATATATGTGATTTACTCAAGCCTGGGTATTTTATGATGTGTTTCGTTTCTGTAAGTGGGCCTCTTGGCTTTCTTCTATATTTTATATCTCATAATATTTTCGAAGACTTTCCTTTAATTTTTCTATCAGCAGCAGGAATATAATATAATTTTTATTTCTTGAAAAAAGTTCATTTTTTCTTAAAAAGCTTACTAATTTTCTTGCATTATGTGTATGAATTTTTATAATCTCCTCATACAATATTCTCAAACCATTACATATTTGATATAAGTGTTTTATGTTTATTCTAGTATTATATTGTATCGGAATGCATAAGTTCAACAATACTTTTGTATTGCTTCAGAAACAAGAGGCTCGTAAAATGTTTGCTTAATCGTATAATGTACGGATGGGTATCTTCGATTAACTAGAGGAAGAAAAATCAAGGAGATCTCAGTGAAGGAATTAATATTTTATTTAATAAAGCAAAGTGTTTTTCGCAATAAGGAAGACTAACCTTGATACAACCGAGCTCACTGTACTTATTAGAATTAACTCAATATGTTTCAGTATCGTACGAGCAATCGGCCATCACATACGTCTGGAAGAATGACGAAGACACCCTTAGAAAGTCTCCTTCGCTGACCACCCTCAACGCATACCTCATACAGAATCAGACAATAGCTTGTCCGATCAAAGCAAGTTGGAGAGGTCAGACTCTTGTTTAACAAAATTTACAAATATTGTACTCTATTAACACTATTTACATTACATTATATATTAACCCTCCAATTACTGAGGCATTTTTTAAAACGTGTTGACCTGAAAGGTGTATTTTAGATACCTCTCTCAATTTCTGTCAGATCTGAAATCATTCTACATCAAATATTCATTCATAAAGCCCGTTATACGTGAAACATATTTGCGCAATATTCTAAAACTATCAATACAAGAAATATACGATCATTACTTGTCTCATATAATTTTTAAATTTTAATACTTTCTTCTAGTGACACGAACATAATTTGGGATCTTAATTTCGAAACCAAAAACGGTTAACAATAACACAACAAACCATACAAGATAAAGTACACTCCTGTATCTGTTTCATAGAATTTGTATTGTTGTTCTACATATAAGTAGGCCAGAAAGTGTCTGTAAGTAGGCCAGAAAGTGTTGCAAAATAACGGAGAGCTCCAGTCGTCTCGCATCCACTGGACTGAAGCCCCATTATTCCAAGAGTGTGTGTTGGTGGTTCTATACTTTTTTTAAAACAGTTATTCTCAATCAATCAATATTCTTACGATTCTCAAACTAAGCTAAACTATAAAACCAGAACTAACTTCCTGGTGTCCTGAAACGGGGCTCGAACCACCGACCATATTACTAGCCGAACGTCACGACATCTGCACCAACAAACTACTCAGAACCATTTACCATTTACTCAGGCCTCTGCCAATGCCAAATCTGCAACCAATAACATACTTCATGACATGATTTGTTCGCTAATATTTTTAAAGATGCTTTGTTTTATATAGGTATTTAGATTTATACCTACCGGTTTGTAATGTTTTCTCATGGTCTTACGCGCTTTTATCTCGAGATTCTTATAATTTTGATTGTTTTTTTTCAATATTTTCATAATGATTGCTACAGCCCATTCAAGTTCAAGATACCAGATTACTGTTTCAATTCAAATCTTTCCAGTTCATAAAATGCGGTTGAAATTCTAGACGAGGTTCTCTCTAAGACCTTATGGAAAGTCCTAGAGCTCTCACTTATCAGAATGTGGTCAGCCCTCTAAGATCTCACAACTGTCGACCAACAACCTGCTTTCGTCAAATAATAAACATCAGTCTTAATGATGGATCTCGCAATGGGATCAGAAACGTTGGCAAAAGTGGTCGGAGACACATGACAAATGACCCATAAAACTGTACATAAAAGATTCTAAGCGACGGCGAAAACCAAGGAACATGTTTGCAGATCTCTTCTACTAGTATTAAGTTGGTGTTAAATAGTAATATTTTCATCTTTTTCTTCCTTGCACTGTCCCAACTCATTGCCTAGGTAGGCTGTTGGAGTCGGCTCTTCTCGTTCTCAGGCTATATCTTCTTCAGTTCTGGGTATCGCTTTCATCAGAGACGTTTTTCTGTAATATTTTGAAGCATTGAGTCATCCAGGAGTATTTCGGTCTTCCTCTGGATGACTGGATGATGTCGATGGTCTTCCTCTGGATGACTGTCCATGACATTGCCTGCTTCACTATCTTGTCTGGTGGTCTCCGTCTTATATGCCCATACCATCTCAACTGTTGTTCCTCCACCTCACTGTTTATGTTCGTGGCACACAGGCTACAACGAATGCGTGAACTTTTAATCCTATATTTTAGTGTTACTCCTGCCGACCATCTAAGCATTTGCATTTCTGCTTTTTCGAGTTGCCTAGAGTTTTATGATTACAAAAAATAATAATTCCTTGCATTTATCACCTTTTTCTACACACTTTTGTTTATCTTCATTTGTGTGTCTATCAAGGATTTCAGTCTGTTATAGATAGAGACAAATCTTGTAATCAATATGTTGATCTATGTACCGACTAACTGTAGCTCTTAAATTTGGCTGAGAGACGTATACCTGATGACAATATAATAATCATTAAATTATTTTACAAAATCAGTTTAATTGTTTATTCTACTTTCGCCGTGGTCTTGTACTTTTTAAAGTATTTTTTTGAAATTGCAACACCAATCTAAATATTATTTTCCTTATGGTGCCATCTCCCATCGGAGATCGGTGATCATTCTGGCGATTACAACTTTATTTACCGCCGCGCGGAACAACTCCGTAGAGTTACACTTATAGCAGTCCCTCAATTTCAAGAGTCATCTCAAAAGCCTCGACTTTGCGGATAAGTTTTTGGTTTAGCGTCCATGCTTCCACCCCATACAGGAGAATGGCAAAAATATAACACCGTATAGGCTATACAGTATAAAAAATTTAAACATTACACAATTAATTACAAAACAATTATAACAAATCTAAACATAACACAATTAATTAAAAATAAAACTAGAAATATTGCGCAATATGTTAACCGTGTAAATGGAGAATATTTAAAATAAATTCAACTGGCATGAAATTAAAAATAAATATTAATGTGTTTATTTTCTTTCAGATTGTAAAGGACCTTTTTAAGATATATTAGAATGATGGAGTGGACAAATAGCTAGAAAGCAAGAATCCTGAAGCTGTACCTTATTAACGTCCTGTTCATTCACCCAGCTTCAGAGAGACGTCAAATGATTTAACAACATTAACAGATGTCTCTTCAGGATACAATAACAATATTCCTCTAACACCTCGTGAAACAACGTGCGGAACGAGCCGATAATTGTACAGCTTGGCTCGAGTTGTTGTACAACAAAAGAATCTAAAGCCTTCAACATCAAGACAATGCATCCTTCAATAATAATTTACACATGTTGCAACATATAAACCTTCCTCATCTATTCCTCACTAATAATTCTTACACACCAGGATTCTTGCTCTTTCGATTTTTGTCTACACCATCATCTTAATTAATATAACCCGTACTTTACAATCAAATAAAATATGATTTCTTTTTAAAATACAGTAATTTCGTTCTTTACATTCGAACCTTCCAATGTCCATGTCCAATTATTAAAATAAATTTATTTAAGTGCAAATTCAAAATTCAAATTTGACGCCAGCGCGTTGGGTTAGTTTAACTGCCGCCTGGTGGCGTGCAAGACCCACGCTTTCAGTAAAGTTTACAGTAATCATGCGTGTTCTTCTTTAATGAGTTTCGCTTCCTTCTTTTTATTCTATTACTATGCGATTAAGTCTAACCCCAGTATTGCATGGTGTCGGATGTTAAAATTTTATTAAAATACACGCCGGATTACTTTGATGGACTTGCAAAAAAAAGAATTTTTCGAACAAGCTCTTTGACATCTTCGTTTGTACTTGTTCGTATGTAAAGAACTTACTGTTAAAATATGTGTTTATTTTATGTATATTATAATTTTATTTTTTCATGCTCATGTGTAAATTTAAATTTTAAGAATCACGCTTCAGTTAATTTAAAATTAATAATAGATTAAGGTTCTATCATCGTTAAGAATGATTACCCACTTTAAAGGAATTGAAATAAACCTTTCAGGTATGGGAAGGAAAAATTCGATTATTTTTACTGGCAATTTTCAGGCCTAATCTGGCGATTTAAACAATGTATTTTGACTAAACGTCTACTGAAAATGCTAGTTCCAAAATTTATCTAAATTTAAATAATTATTTCAATTAGCGCTGTCCAACTTATCAAATGCAAACCGGAATATTGGTATTTTTATTCGAAAATTATTTGATTGGAAGGAAATTCCTGCGTATACACAAAGCCAATAAGAATATAATAAACTCAATTAGGGAATTTAACTCACATCAAAACTCTCCTTCACTGTTGTGTATCGATTTATACATCAAACGTACGTTTTTTCGAATAGATACAGTACACAGTCATATAAATGCTTGCCGCATGAAGTGCTGGACGTTTAAATTATATAATTTTATATAAATGCTGACGTATAAGTTAAAATTTGATAAACTGAAAAGAAAATTTGTTAGAATTTTCGATTTAAAACCCAAATAGACTTAGTGGGTTGTTTCGAAATGGAGCTCTACGAAGTTGGATGATCAAGAAGCGGCAGTAGAATGGCGCAAAGAAGCCGGCGGCGCTAGTAGTAATTTATTATTTATTAATTAACGATAGATTTATTAATTAACGCTGGAAATTAATTAGCGATTTATTAATTAATGATAAATTAACTATTCAGTGTACAAAGTCACCTAACCCTATAAAACGCTATTATTTAAATAACACTATTTTGCAATATATCACTCGTAAATTAACACTTTATTGTCACAAGAACACTTTATTTAACATTCACTAGAACATCCAGTTTCCGCTCGTAGTAACCGCTCCGGCTTATTTCACCTCTTCCGGTAGAACTTCGCTCGATTATTCGTTTCGATATCTGCCGCTCCGCAATTTCATGACTGGGCACACCTGGCCGTCGCCTGTGACGCACTTCGCACTGATTTTGCCCGGTAACGAACTGTCAACGAGACAACAAACTTGTTAAACAATGGTCGGAATTGACAGTTGATATGTATATTAAGACACAAGTGGATTTC
This sequence comes from Agrypnia vestita, assembly GCA_016648135.1. NCBI lineage: Eukaryota > Metazoa > Arthropoda > Insecta > Trichoptera > Phryganeidae > Agrypnia > Agrypnia vestita. The sequence goes on from JADDOH010000482.1 coordinate 87,604, forward strand.
TCAAAGTAAAACTCTAGTTTTCCCAGAAACTTTGGTGACGCTGACTCAAATTAGTGAACACATGATTTATCAACAGTTCATAAAAAATCTTGCTCGGCTTTGTTGTATTCAAAAAGTTTCACAGACTGGCTTATTAAAATAAAAAAAACAGCAATATACATGATGTCTGGTAACATTTGCAAAACTTTTTTTATTTAGTGCGAGAATATTCGAAATTGCGTACATCCTGGAAAATAACTTTTTTTGGGTGGGTCTGTAATTTATTATTCCTGCTAGAACTACTGTGCATGTTTCCAGCCTGTTTATCATCATTTCGAATTTCATACGAAGTTCATAAAAGCTACATCCAGAAAGCTCGTATGACTTTTAATTTACAGCTTTATTAACAAATCGTTATGTGTCTGAGAAAGGCGTCAAATTGGCTATTTATGGAGCCTTCAATTTTTAAAAATAGTATATTGTAGTCATTGCCAAATCAAAATTAGTATATTCATTGTAACGATCAAATGATTTTTTTAATAATTATTTTTTTAACTGTAATAAATATATATGAACTTTAATAAAAATAAATTCGCGGTTGCCAAATGAATACTGCTATTCGATTATTGAAACCCATTGGTGCATCCGTTTCATGTAGTTCCATTCGTAGACCATTATGGGTTATTAGACAGAATATTGAATCATAATATTTTTACTGTATACTATCTTAATTGAGAGGTTGGACATAAAAACTTACCTACATAACTCCATGAACAATTTTTGGCAAATCAAAGAATAATGTTTCACATCATGTTTATAAAAATGACTTTAAATTGATACCTGATATTATGATAGTTAACTAATATTAAAGAATATGTTGTCATTCAGATTTTTAAAAAAAATGGTGATTCGGTATATTTTGAAACTCAAAGATTCCTTTATTCAATAAATTATATGCTTAAAAATTTCATAATAACATTTAAAAAAATGTTAATGCTTTTTTTACAAAGTAATCCTCCCTCGTTTTCACTAGTTTTTGATGTATATAGATATTATAATTTCAACAACTAAGAAGTAAACTATAAAATTATTCACATAAGTTATTTATTATTTTTTCAAAGGGAGAACTTCAAAATCGTGGTTATTTATGTTTTTTTATGATACATAAATTAAAATTATATTGTACATCTCGGATAAAAAAAAATATATTCAATATTTGCAGGCCCTCAGTTGGACAGCGCTGAATTTTACTATTTCAATAATCTAATTTTATTTATGAATCTATTCAAGTTTCATTAACTATTTTAACCCCCCTTACAATTACACTCCAAATTTTATTTCCCTTTCAAAAACAAAAATATAATAGACTGAAGCGTATGTAAACAGAACTTACCGTACTTAATAATATTTTAATAACAATATTTTTATATGTATGTTTTGAGAACACAATTACTAGATTTTTTCAACCGAGGGATAATTATTATTTAAGATATGAAAGAAATCTCACAGAGACGAAGATAAGGGAAACGTGTTTGGAATATCATATTAATTCGAAAGAGTCTCGAAAGGAAAGAAGAAGAAGAAAAAAAAAGAAAAAATTTTCACACCTAAATAATACTTGCAGAGAAAAACCTTAAAAATAGCGCATTAAAATGTTCTAAAAGCAAAAAAAGTTAAAATGTACGAAAATGTTATAAAAATCTCTTCATTCAAACATTAAAATATATGTATATATGAATGCATGAATAATGTTTCCTGTATATGTAGCTTCGTCTCTGCGAGAATTCTACATTTTATTTTTATTTATATTTTTACATTTTTAAAGTGCTTGATTTATTTTTCAACCATGACGGAATTAATAAAAAGTTTAAATTTTAGGGAAAGTATGTTTCATACGTACGCATCAATCTATTAATTTAAAATATTTATTGTTTTGTAGATCAACATGTATACATCTCTTAATGTTTAATAATTTTGAATAATGTGTTCATTTTTAAAATGAACAAAGAATATTTAAAATACTGTACAATTTTGGTTGGAAAACATCAAGAGATAAAATTATTATGAATAGGTGTTAAAATTTTCCTTTTTTTAATTAACTCTTCTTAGTGATGGCTTCAATGTTATGTCTTGTATTAATATGTTTTAATGTTTTTTGTATTATTTCAGATTTGTAAAACGAATTTCTCTAATTCCCCATATACAAAAATATTAAATAATTTCTCAGAAACAATTTTCACATTTTTTTTTCACATCAATTTTCAATCTCATTATTAAAACTAAGAAATCTCAATACCAAAACTTGATAAAATATATATACAAAATTTTCTTTATTTTCGTAATTGGCAGCCAGTATATCATGTAAGATTAAAACATAATTTATAATTATAAACAGCTTACTAAGCGCATGATCAACTATTACAGCAAATCAATAAGGAAATCTCTAACAAAATGCACATGTAAAAACTAAGCTCTTTGACGATGATCAAAGCATACAACTTCAGATTTTTTCAATTGTATTTTTAATATTAAATAACTAGTTAAAATATTAATTAGGTGATTTTTTTTATTTTACGCTTTCTTACTAGGTTTTTCCTTGATATTGTTTATTCCTTTCATTTTCCCCTCTCCTTTCTCTGTTTATTCGTCAATTTTACTATGTAAATGTTCATCTGTATTGCACACTGTAAATCATTTTCAATGCACAATTCAATGTCTGGTGACGAAGCTCGCTTATACAGCTTGGTTGGCTCAATTTTTTTTCAATAATATTACTTTCAATGTTTGTTCTTAATATTTTACTATTATTTATTATATCCTTAATGTGAAGCGAGTTCAAATATTACTGTCATACAGATAATTATCTAAACGAATACGTATTATGTAGGTTTGTAGGTTTTTAAGGCCGTCAGATAACAGCGTGGATTTTTCTGCAGTAGTATTAGACGTATTGGTTATTTTTTTAAGCTATGTGTATTATTCATCATCAAGGCTAATGGATAAATTCTCTCCTAACGAATGCTTTATTTTTATATAAATATATTTTATTAAATTAAGATAAATTATAGAAGTTGCACAGAGACGAAGCCTTTGATACGAGAAACGTGTATGGGAGTATTTTTATAGGATGGCCCAGGGCCTGCGACCTGTATAAGTTAGATTATGTGATTTCTCTACACAATGTAAGATTCACAATCGTAAGCGTATTTGGAACATATACATGTTTACAGTTGTATATATGTTCTAAATCTGAATCCTTTCATATATTTGAAGGGACTATGCTAGAGATATAGGTAGTTCTTCTCATGAAATAATATATGTACATTAAAGATAGCAACAGTCTTTTTGCAATGGTTTTTCTCTTCTAAGTAGGAGAGGAGTAGGTATCATTATAATGTATTAAATAGTAAGTAGTACATAAATGTATATACCTCTATATTTTATATCTATGTATATATATTTTAATATACACTTATTCAACTTAATATAGTCATTCAAATATTTAAACAATTTAAAACATATAAAAGTCTAAAAATTGAGGATGTTGAAATGTTTGATATACCATAATTGATATACCAGTCCTGTCAATCGGAATAACGAAACGCACGTAATACGGATTTACAAAAATTCCAATACATACCTTTATATTATTTGTAGCGTTTAATATCAATAATTTCTAGCAAAATAAATAGAAAATGTAGGCCTCATAAGAAATCGTATTTTTTATTATAAGATACTCCCCATTGAGATCTAAGAACAATTATTTATCTTTTATCTTGTCAGTAATCATGACCATGTATAAATTTTAAACAATTACTTTTAAGTAAGGACTATATTTCAGGGTCAAAAACTGTATATTAAAAATTAAAAATAAATACATACGTCGACAGACAAAAATATGTATGTCGAAGAAAAATGTATTCAGCAAATAAATCAGTCAACATCTTAACGCTGTGATATGCACTTGGTAAATACCGTGTATCAGTATGCACGTGTGTGTATGTGTAAGTACAATGTGTTTGTGATATGCTTACGTGTGATTTGGACTTGTTACGTCATAACGTTATAATGTGATTGTGTTTGCTGTGAGTCAAAATGATTTTATATCAGCAATGCACGTCTCAATACCTCAGAAGAATCCACTCTGAAATTCGTAACATTTTGCAATAGCTCAATAGCTTTTAAAAATTTATTTAGAACAAGCTTATCTTCCTATTTTCTTCAGCGTATGATATTAAAAGATTTGTTCTCTATCTATAGATAATGTTTTTTACTACAATATTCATCATTAGAAAATAATATCTAAAGGCTTCTCTGCTTACATTTAAAAAATAAATAAATATAAGGTAGTTAGTTAGCTTTAGATTTTTTTATATAATAAGTAGGTATATAGTCTTTGTGTCTAAGAATAACTTATCATAATTCTACTTTATTTATTTACGTTCATTCGCATTTGATTCCGCGGTCTTTGTCTGTACACAAAAATAAAATGTTTCAACAAATTTTTTTATCCATCTTGGAGAAACATATCTGAAATTCACCAAATAATATTTTTAGATATTATAAATATTCAAAAAATTAAAACAAGCTTTTCGACGAAAACTGGTTAAATAAATGCATCGTCAATACAATCATTGATAAATATAAATATGAATTTCATTGTAGATACGAATCAATAAGATTTGTTTTTGCTATAACGAAAGTAGATACTCGCGTACATAAACAAACAAATTCGCTTAAACAAATAACAATTACATTACTTATTTTGGATTTTTCATTCATTCAAATTTGCTTTGGTAACGAATCATCCTTGAAGCGCGTGTTTTCTGTCAGTTTGCCATTCAGTAGTTTGTGTCGTTACATTGTGTCTTAAAGCATGACAATATTATAGTTTCACAGTATTGCGGGTTCACAATATTCTTATTTCACAATATTGTAAATTCACAATATTGTGCGATCATAAAATTGTAACTTCACGATATTTTAGATTCACAATATTGTAGGTTCGCAATATTGCCGGTTCACAATATTTCAGATTCACAATATTGTAGGTTCATAATATTTTAGGTTCACAAAATTCACTGTAACATAAGGTAAAGGGGAGATACTGATGTGTTCGGCTGGTAATCAGATAAATTCATTGAAATCTATGACGTTGAAGAATTTCATGAAGTCGATAAAGTAAACTCAGTGTTTTATGTTCAAATCCAAGAAGAAGTAATTGTTTATTTTATTTAAAGACGTAGAGCCATATTTCATATTGTCTTTCTCAAATTTCAAAATTCAAAAAACGAAGGGGTCATGCGCTCTGAAATATGTTGATAATTTCAGTACAAAAATGGTGAAAACAAAGTTCATTTTTATTAATTATATAAATAATTAAATATCCAAATACGCTTTAAACTTGCTAAAATCTATTGGCCTCAAAACTCAGATTTTCTAAATAACTAAGAATATTTTACTCCGTCAAATATTTTTGTGGAAATGTCAAATATTTTTATAGAGATTAAACTTGTTCGTACGATTGCTTAGAATTTGATCAGAAACAAGATACTCGATTTAATCTCAATTTAGATTTGATTTTTGAATAACGTTTATTTTGATTCTATGGTAATCATTTTATTATTTCGCTATGACATCTAATCAAACTGCACCAACGATATCATCTTTACATAACACCTAATTTCAAATTTAAATAGTTTTCAATATTTAAAAAAATTTGTCCGACGTTCAGATATACTTAAGTAAAGTTTTTCTGTGTTTGCTAAGTTTTACAGGTTTGGTGGAAAAGTGATTTCGTATTTTTACAATATCATGTTTTACTGTGTGCGGGAATCACACAGTGTTGTTATGAGTATTTTGTTATTTCAGTTTATGACTCACCGAACAGTAAATGAATTTTATTTATAAAACACATTTCACACGTCACGACTTTCTTCTACTGTGGTGCGAATAAAACGCCATCAAATTCTACGTCAAATCCGTAGATATATAATTTCATATCAATACTAGCACTACATGATTCCTACCCGCCATAAAACGTGCACTTTTAAAATAACGCAATTACCTTCCCCCATCAACCATTTTTAATGTGCAGCCCAAAACAGTATATTCCAGTGAAAATGTGAACCTAGATATTAATACGAATATGTTACAAGCAGCGGATGGCCTGTCCTTTTCGCTGTACGACGATTCACAGGAGTGTAGTCTTTGCCAGAGGCGATTTGAAGAGCAAGGTACTAAATTGTTGGTTATCAATGAAAAAAAATACACGATCAAAATTCAAGAAAACATTTCACCCGCTTTTTGAGGATAGATTTTGAAATTGCAGCTAGGCAGGGGTCTCCATAGTTTCAACATTCACTAGGCGCCTTCAGAAGGACTATAAATATACAAACAGGCTGTAACAGAGGTTGCCCACAATGCTCAACAGGTGAATTTTTGCTTCAATTGTGAATCAAAAATGTTGAAGCAACAGCATTTTTTTCAATATTTCTGAGGTATTAAACCATTATTGACTCGCTGTACCATTATTAAAATAACCCATTTCAAATACGAAAAATTCATTCGCATTAATAAAAGTCAATTAAAATGACAAAAACTTTACAAAAAAATATTTTTGAAATTTCTGGGAGGCTTTAATCATTTTATTTGAGGTATATCGAAGTAAACAAATTTTTCATATTCCAGATAAGTTACTTTAACGTTTTACAGAATATAAGTAAGAAATATTGAAAAAAAATGCAAATTTTGATATCGCGTAAGTATCAATCTAAACATAACTTTTGATTTAATTTCGTGGTTGCTTTAAAATTTTCGACTTATAATTAGGACAGAAATCCGCCTATAAAGTATTGTGGAATAACTCTATTATACCCAGTATATAAGTACTAATAAACGGAAATGTGTGCTATCATAGGTAGAAATTTTCAAATAAATCTAAAATTAATTATTATTAGTATTAGTATACATTCCTACACATTTTATACATTATAAACATTTATTGTGGATCAAGTGAATGATATCGCACTACGCGTAATGCTCGAGAATTATTCACAATGCCCAGAAAAGTCTGGCAAAGTGATGAATGAATGATAATTTAGTAGTAGTACTCTTGGCCAATATGTATTTATACTACATACTCTATTGGCAATGTAAATATCTAATTACGAAATAATTAAAAAGTGCTGTTGATTACAATATCCGGTATGTAGCACTATGCGTAATGCCTGGTAAATGTGATGAATTAACACATATTTATCACTCTGCCCGATTTTTTTTTTAACAGAGATGCGAACACGGAATACGTGTCACATCAATATTCTTATTATTTTCAAACTAACCAATGTTATGCTTGTGCTATAAAAATAGGACTAACTTGCTAGTCTGGAGTGAGGTTCGAACCCGCGACCTTTGGATCGCAAGACCAACAAGCTACTCTGCGCATTATGAATAATGCCCGCGCACTATGTATAATTCCTTATTATTCACTTGGTTCCAACTACATACACAGCAGTGGTGAATTTAAAATATTTTAGTGTTTGATTTAAAACATGTTAACTTTTTTGGATCTGTGATTCAGAAAAGGTGTAAAATGTGTATGTACAAAAAAAAATATGTGAAAAAAAATCGAATAACTCAGTATCGACTGTACAACTGTACTCATTGGTTTTCATGATATAGATTATAATTTTTTAATTAAAATTACATTATTTTCAATAAATATATTTTTCATAATAAATTAAAAATTCAAGAATCATTTCCCTAACAACATAATTTAAACATTTATGTAACTAAAATTTCTGGTGCTCTTAAATTTTAGAGTATCAATTTAAATTCAAATTTTTGCTTAAATATTACTTAATATCCTTTTCGAAATTACGAATTCACTTTCACACTCAACTAAAACGAAGCCATCTATCACTTTTTTTCAGCACTAAATTAAAAACCGTTCAAACCATGGAATTAAGGTCAGAAACGACTAATGATTTTGGATAGAGAATAAAGGATAAAGATGTATTATTTTAATAACTTTATATAAAATTTAAGCAATCGAAGGATGCTTTTCTGAATCTACTAAATGATTTTCTATAATAATCAACCAACGTAAAAAAGTAAAGAGTTTTCCAATTCATTTTTTACATAATAACATTTTATATTTTTTTTACAAGGTAACAAATTCTTTGCTGCATATATTTCGTGTTTATTTTGAAATTGCTGTTCAATATTTTATTTTTAAATTTACTGACTTATGTGCGTTTCTTATAAACTTTAAAAGCGAACCGACTGAATTCACCACTGCTCAAAGTATCAATTTGAGCCGTGTATCTATTTACATATTTATTTGACCACATAAAATATTTACACATGAAACCCATATTATTTTTGTATATAAACTTTTAACACAATGATAGTTTGCTGGAAATTACCGCTTTTAATTCTCAATTTATTGATATATCGCTCACGCTCCGGCAAATCAAAATATTTTTTTTCACATTTTTTATTAATTTAAATTATCGGAAATATTTAGTAATTTTGAAAAAATTTCTGGTGTTTAATTTTTTGTTAAAAAAAATACGCAAAGCTTATAAATACTAAATGATTTATATTGTTTTTTTTTGTTTATATGAAATCCAAAACATAAAGTTCTCGATCAAATACTTATTTTTGCGATCAAGAAATATTTAAAAATGTATTTTTAAAAATGGAAATTTATAAAATTATTTATCAATCAATTAAGAAAATAATATATTTTATTTTGTAACTGATTTATATTGATCCAGATTCATTGGTATATTATGTTGCAAGTAAACATTTAAGTGTGTTATTGAAAAAAATATAGATGAACTTTTACTAGTCTGTAAATAGGTAGATAGTTTTTTAATTTCAAATTCAAAAAACGTACTGCATTTACAGACAAATGCATAAAGTAAGCTCGACAACATATTGGTATTTCGCATTAAGCTAAATTAACTTTAATTATATATGTATAATATTTATGTTTTATTTTAAAACCAGTCATTTGGCACGTTTTATTTTAAAATTATTTAATTGTAAATTATCTTTCATTTTACTAATAATACACAATAAAGATTTAATTATGATTCATATTCTAAATAACCATCATTTTACGAATAGATATTTTTTTCGGATAAACAGTTATAATTAGCTTTATAAATTGTGCAAACTCCTAACGTAATAAATACTTGATTATTACAATATATTATGCACATAGGATTTATGTTGAATAGTTAAAAAGGCTTGAAATTAATCATAAATTAGTATCTATCACTCGCCCACTGTATTCCAGAAAATTGCTTCCAGCGTTAGTAAAATACTTAGTTAATAGGTGGCACGATATTCTGTATCTTAATGAATAGTCAGAGTAATAAAACATTAATGTTTGTTTCATCTTCTATTATATTTGTCTCATTACTTGTTCATTTAACTCAAATTGTTTCAGTTTCCTTTGAATCCTAAAAATCCTTCCGTTTCATATCATAACTATCTCCACAAATCTAAGATGTTTTTGTTTTACAACACGTTTTACACTTATATATATAATTCGATTCCTTTACATCCTCTAATGTTACCTTTTGTGTATAGTCTGTGTACCATGTTGTGTCTATGTGAACCAGGGAACTACAGCTGCCTGAAGGTGGACTTGATCTTCACCAGAGACAGAGCCTTTTACTTCACGACAGTTTTCATCCCAGGCATCATCCTAGTGACCTCATCGTTTATAACATTTTGGCTAGAATGGAACGCAGTGCCGGCTAGATCAATGATAGGTATATTTAGGGTCAAAATGCCTGCCTTGGAATGCCCATAAAAGTATTAACAGTAACGCTTTCATCCTCATTTTAATACATCAAATCGTAGGATCATCGCCTGATTAGCACAAAAGGTTTTGAGTTCAACAAGGATAATTTGTTTTTTTATTAATTTTAATATAACGGTTTTGTTTTGTATTTCGATTAATATGGTTTCACTTTTATTTACATGATGAGACTTTGTTTAATTTAAATCGTCATTCTGGAACTCTTAATCAATTAAGTTTCTTTTAAAGATAATTGAAGTCAGTGTAAATTTGATGTCACACAATAAGCGACCATTACTGAAAAAAAATTCCTTGTTTTCAGTCAATTAATCATTTTTCTAGATCAGATGTCATGGTTATTTAAATAGGACACAGCAATTAGTTACAAAATTTCCACCTTAATATCATATTAAAATAAATATTTTTTATTATTTATTTAATTTAAATATAATATTTAAACAAAGTCTCATCGCAAGTTGTGTTCTAATTTGTATTTGTTATTATTAACATTAGTGCACTGTCCATAATTACAATTTAAGCTTTTTTATCTCACTAGTGTTCAACTGGTTTATGATCCTTGCTTGCTATCGTAGGGAATTACAGCTGCCTTAAAGTGGACCTGATCTTTACAAGGGACAGGTCCTTTTACTTCACCACTGTGTTCATTCCTGGCATCATCTTAGTCACTTCTTCATTCATCACTTTCTGGCTGGAGTGGAACGCTGTCCCCGCCAGGGTCATGATAGGTATGTAATCAGCAAGTGAGGAAGTTCATCTCATATTCTTGAATCATCTCATATTTATTGACGTATCCACGTGTACCACAAATATATCAATAACTTTCTAATACAATCGAACTTACGCATAAAAATGAATTATACAATAAGTTATTTTTTATTATTTAACCTCCTCTCAATATGTTTCAAAACAATCTATATGTTTTAATTCATTATATTATATCGATATAATAAATGAAAACAAACAAATTATATCAATCAATAATTTAAGTGTCTTTATATTTTATGAAAGGATATTATTTAAAGTATCGGCAGATTAATAAAAAAGGTATTTGCCAATTGAACCATCCATACGTAGAAGGCTGTATACGATTCTTTCTACTTACGAATATGAACGAAAGGATCAAAATCAAAGTATAAAAATATAAGTGGGCTGATTTATTTATGAGATTAAAATCTTGCAATAGAACATTGAATTTTTCATTCATATTCGCAAGTATTGTGTGAATAATCGTATATGTATGCCCATTTATTTACACATGCTTGATTCAGTTGATTTTTGCAATCTCCTAATTTTCTAGTGTTTTTATTATCATTCAGTAGGTGCCTGTAATTTTTTTACACTGGTTGAGCCCTTACAACAGGAGAAGATATGTTTGTATGTCATATTTACTAATTCCATTTAGGTATAATAACTAATTTCGTAATTACGTTAACGTTTGTAATTAATAATACACTAATCCTATAACACATACCTACTATAAATTATAAGGTATTACCATATATAATAGGAATTATGAGTTCATTTCGAGAATTCCTAAGTAGTGCACAACTTAAAAAGCAATTAGGTTAATAATTTATTACTCCAGGGTTCCAGAACTGCCTTCACATTCACGGGCTTAAATACCTACTGATCATAGATAATCCCCAAATACACTCATTCCTTAATATTTATCTTGCTTATTAATATTTCATTAATACAATAATTTTGAAAGGTGTAAGGAAAATATAATAACAAAAAAAAATTTAGGTCGTAAACGCTCCAACTATTTATTTTGTCTCGTACACAGTTTCATGTAAGGATATTAGTACAAGGTAAGGTTGAAAAAGATATCAAAGGAGGGATTACTGGAACCGAAGTGAATGACTTTCTGAATGTAGTTACTGCAAATAAGAATTTGCCATCTGAAGCAACACTAATGGTGCATAATGTAATTTTGAAGTGATGCCTGGAATTGGCAAAAGAAGAACAAAAATAGGCTAAATGCGATGCGTGCGCGTATAAAATATACATGTGGATAGAGTGAATGGTGAACAATTAGGGTAGAATAGAGACCAGAATAGAATTTATTAGGCATGTCGATCATTCGATCACGTATTAACAGGGAGAAAAGAATTGAAAAGAGTTGAAGGCAACAGAAATACAAAACTGCGAAAGACCTGACATAATATGGTAATCTAAACATTGAATAATGGCCTAGTTAGAAGCTTCAACAATTAACAAAATAAAAGTGGTATGTAAGGAGAGAAGGGTATGGCGTTATATCTTCTCTACTATCCCTGTGGCGAAAATGATGTAATGGTAAGTTGGTTAGTTATAATTTCCTCAAACTTGCAAAATATCTTGTATAATATTTATATCTTGTATAATATTTAACCTTTTTGTTTTCAATAATATCAAGTAATAATAATCAATAATATAACACCAACTTAGAAAAGAACTTGTATCAACTCCTCATAATGAGGCATGTTCTTAATCAACGTTAAAGCGATTTTAGTCAAAAATTTAACAAAAATATTTTTTTGTGCAATGAAACTATTTGTCTTAAAAATAATGTTTGTAATCTGTACCTATTAAACTCAATGTCTGTCTGTCTGTCTCTTCTCTATACAAATCCACAACGTTTTTCCGATTCGATTCAAATTTTGCATACTTATGCTTTGGGACCCGGCGGGTAACATAGGCGTATTTCTCCCTATTCTCATACCCCTTTCCCTCCCCCTGCCATATTTTCGATGCAAATCTGTACCGTTTGACCGATCGGGCTCAAAATTTGGAAACTTATTCTTTAGGACTCAGCGGGTAACATAGGCGATATTTCCCCCCTATTTTCATATCCCTTCCCCTCCCCCTAACATATATTCGATGCAAATCTGTACCGTTTGACCGATCGGACTCAAAATTTGGAAACATATTCTTTAGGACTCGGCGGGTAACATAGGCAACATATCCCCCCTATTCTTTTAACCCTTCCCCTGCCCTCACATATTTTCGATGCAAATCTGTACCGTTTGACCGATCAGACTCAAAATTTGGAAACTTATTCTTTAGGACTCGGCGAGTAAAATAGGCGATATTTCCCCCCTATTCTCAAACCCCTTCCTCTCCCCCTGACATACATTCGATGCAAATCTGTACCGTTTGACAGATCGGACTCAAAATTTGGAAACATATTCTTTAGGACCCGGCGGTTAACGTATGCAACATTTCCCCCCTATTCTTTTAACCTTTTTAACTTTTTTCGATGCAAATCTGGTATAGATTCGAATCGAACCTTTTTTTACCTTCTCAAATTTATTTTAAACTTAATGCTTAACCCGTGCAACGCCGGGTAAGGACAGCTAGTAGGAAAATATAATTAATAATACGTAAAACATCGATTTATCCGTAGAATTCTTCAATCCAAGCTGAGCAAAAAAATATACGACTTCTTTAAGAGTCACCTTTGAGAGACGTCTTGATTTATAGACAATTAACCAAGCATACGGAAAAATGAAAAAAAAATTGACGCTAATTAAATTTTCCATTTATTTATATGTATCGAATATTTCATTCATCATAAATAATATCTTTAACTAGATAATATAAAATTTGTCACATTATAAAATGTTGATAATTTTGTGGTCTGTCGTAGCAACCACCAGGCACCCGGTTATTTTCCATATCTTGGTAGGCCAAAGGTTAAGGAGTAATTAAATACAACTATATATGACTATGTGAGTACGCACAGATGAAAATACAAATAAAGAAAGCTTATTAACCCATCTACTGATCTCACTTATAAATATTTTTCATTTTTCGTAAGTACTTCCTCTTAATAAATATATATTTTGCATGATTTTTGACTCAGTAGTTACACCAAAAATCATTATTACTTATTATTACTCTTCTAATCTATTATATTATTTCTTGTCTTTAATAATTTGGCGGCATGATTTTGATGGTTATAATTTAGTTTTACATAGATAGATTTAATTTCATGGTATAAATGCAAGAAGCTTCAACTCAATCAAAAAAAATCTGTTAATTAATGATGAATTTTTATTTAGTAGTTTTGTTGAGATACTAAAATAGCGATATGTTATTTTTAATGCATGTATATACAAACATTTTTATAAATATATTTGTATATAATTTATCAATAGAATTATTATTGTCTTTGAGTTAATCGATTTTATATCCTATCAACGCCGTTTAATTACAAATTACAATTTTTGGTGAAATATTACATCTGTTCACTTTCAATATCGCAAATATTAGGTGTTCCTCGAAATAATGACCAATTTTAAACATAATATTAGAGATAATAATTTGTATTTACTAAGGGAAGAGCCTTTAATACTTAACAAACAAACATTTTTTTCTGAAGCATTGAAGCAATGCAAATTAAATTGTTTTAAATTAAATCAAATTTCTAACTGTCAAACAGAAACAAATTTTTAGCAAAGAACGTAAATAGTGATGTTTCAATAAAATCGGCCATTATTTTTGGAACAACCTAATATACATGTGGTTGACATAGTAGGTAGGTGGATTTGTATGTTCAATTTAATTGCAAAAAATTTAAATTACCAAATTTTCTCTCAAGTTATCGCTAACCAATCTCTTTTTTCTCATGTAACAAAACATTTTGTTTCAGAAAATTTTCTAGAAATCATTGGTAAATTAAGTTACTCAGTCAAACTAAAATGAATACGAAGGTGTGATTATAAATTTGCATATAATAGTACCTATTGGGTGTTTTGTTGTAGATGGATATGAACATTTAGAAAATGAAATAAATAACACACATAAACATCGTGGCAATGGTCGTGGTATTGGCTTTACGGGAAAAATAATTTTATGCCATTAGTGTTTAAAAATAGGGTGTTTTTTCGAATTAGTAACACTTTTTCCAGCGACAGCCAACTTGACATCTGATAGCTGTTTTGTTTTCGGTTTGGTTTTCCATTTTACTATGAATCGATTTACGTCAGAATAACGCTTGTAAATTGTGCAAATTTATTTCTTAAATCATGGTATCATCATTATAATTAAACACTTCTTCTTCCTTGCACTGTCCCAACTCGTTGCCTAGGTAGGCTGATGGGGACGGCTCTTCTCGTTCTCATGCTGTATCTTCTTTGGTTCTGGGTGTCGTTTTCATCCAGGCCGTTTCTCTGTAGGATTTTAGAGCATTGGGTCTTCCAGGAGTTCTTTTACCTTCCGTTGGATAACTGTCGATAAAGCTCCATAGACATGGCCTGCTTCACCATGGGGTCTGGTAGTCTCCGTCTTATGTTCCCCTACCCTCCCTGCTTACTGTTTAAGTCCGTGCCACCCAGGCTACCACCAATGCGTGAACATTTAATCCTATCGTTTAATGTTACTCCTGCCGAACATCTAATAGGCATGATGACCATATTAAAGAAATAAAGAATAAGTGATTTTAGCGAAGAAAATATTTTGAAAGGATTGTAAGAAACGAGTTTTAATATACACATTGAGATTAATAAGATTTTCAATAAAATAAAAGTATATAATTGTGCAATCCGCCATTTTAACTAAAACGCCGGTCAGAGAGAATGACGTCACGCCTAAGTACCCATCACCGTGTCTTTGAACTGTTGTCGCAGACACAATGCAATGTTTACTTAGGCTTGACGTCACGTAGACGCCATGATAGCTGCAGGCGTTTTTATGAGAAATTAAAAATAGGTAGATGAAAATGCAATTATTTGCGTAAAAACTTAGTTTATTACTGAAATAATGTTATTTTCGGTAATAGTAGACGTTTACCTACATCACAGAAGGTTATTTCAAAATCTACCATCACGCCTATTAAAAATAATTAAACAGTAATGATATAAACTTATTTTTCCCATAAAAATTCCGCGAATTTTACTTGTTTTATTTCATTTTGATGTTCCATAACTTTAAAAAAACACAGCTTACATAAAATCATTTCATTTTAAAATGTATATTTCAATTTTAAACATCATCCGCTTTCGTGCGACGAATATCGCTAACCACCCCTATTGATCGGTTGCAGGCGTCACGACAATGCTTAATTTTTTCACCACTTCAAACGGCTTCCGTTCAACGCTCCCCGTGGTGTCCAACTTGACGGCCATGAACGTGTGGGACGGGGTCTGCATGTGCTTCATCTACGCCTCCCTACTAGAGTTCGTCTGCGTCAATTATGTGGGCAGGAAGCGCCCCCTGCACAACGTCGTCTACCGACCGGGGGAGAACCCTGTCACACAGGTGAGACGAACCTCATTTACATGTTATTTTAGCTCAATTTTGTCGCATCACTACCGTGGCTTTGTCATAGATTTACATAATACGTGTTTTAACCCTCAGCATAGCGTGATAGATAATACCCATGCGCAGCCATGACAATAACTCAGGTACCATTTGACAATTCTAAATGAGAAAAAATACCTTTGCTCTCGTTGTTTCAGTATCATTAAATTTCGTCTAAATATTGATCATTTAGAGCGAAATATTGTCAGTCTAATCCTATCCAACGTGAACAGCGTCTTTATCAAAAAGTCTTTATTATTGTACTACTACGCCACCCTGAGAGCCTGAAATTTAAATATAAATTGTGTGATTTTTTTGTGAGGTTGTGATTGATGTAGCATATCCGATTGTTTGTAAAATAGGAAGCAAAAAAATATCCCTAATTTTTTTTTATTGTTTTTAACAAACGGTTTATCGGATTAAAAAGTAAAGTAAATTGTAGATATTTACATGATAAAAGTACATGATTTTCTTTTCTGTCTCGAACAAGCGTGTAAACCTCTTTTCACATAAGAAAGACAATCGAATTAGTATGCGAAAGCCGTGCGAAGGAGGTACATTGTTTCGTTGTGTTGATGTTAATACTCGTAAGCACCAACACGACGAAACAATGCGCGTCGTACACACGGCTTACTCATACTAATTCGATTATCTTTCTTAAATGAAAAGAGATCTACAGGGGAAAGAAATTGACATGACGCCATTTTTTTTTAATTTTCCCATCAAATATTAATTTTATTTGTTCTTAATAAGTACCTATAATCAAAAATTACTCAATTTCTACCTAAATTCTATCCTCCCGATTTAAGTAAAAATTGAATGATTTTTTTGCAAGGAGGTAATTTTTTATTGGCACTTATTTTTTTACATATTAAACTATTATTTTATTGGAAATTTAAAAAAAAATATCCGAGTCATATCCATTCCCGAAGAGCTCCTCCGCCGTGCTAAGAGATTCAACTACCCTCGGTGCACGTTTGTCTGATACAGAAAATAAGGTAATGCAATTTTTTGGAAATGAAATATCTAAATATGACGCGGCCATTTTTTTTTCAAAATTTTTCCGTTAAAATAATTTTTTGAAATGTACCTCAAAAAAAATTAATTAATTAACATGTACCCAAATTTTTGGCTCACAGGACGGTGTTATCCCTTAAAATCAATGGCTGTATCCGAAAATAATTATTTTTAGTAGGTTTCTCTTTAAATAATAAGTTTTTCACAAGTTTGTTTCATTCGGAAACCTAAGTTAATACATGGCTACGAAATGGTTAACATGTTGTACAGTTGTGTGCATTTTATACGAGTTTATATTATGTGCGTGTGCTTCTCTTGAAACCAAATTTGTTACTCTAACATTTTTAACTGTTACATTTTCAATATTAAAATTAATAGTTTATTATAATGGCCATTAATGGATGCTAGATTATAGCTGTATGTGTCATGTGACAGTTCTAATATTGTTTTGTTGCATAGTCACAACCGAAAGTAGAAGGCCAAATATAAATAATATATCGCACTAATTTGTACGTGAACTAATGAGTAGGCACCTTTGTATCATTGTATGTGAAAATATAAGAGAATGCATGCCATGAACATATGTTAAAATAATTCTTTGTCTGATTTACTACACACAAAATATTTTACTTTTATTATTTCGTCGATACTTTATGATTAAACGAATAAATAACTTAATAAGGGGCTATAGGTATATTGACGCATCACTCTATATTCTCTTAAGCAATGATATAAGATTACGAAATGCAATTTAAATAATAAATCCAGTATTATTTACCCCTGAAATATTCAACACATTATCTACTAAATACTTATATTCAGGAGTGTGTATACTCACAGGGCAGAGTAATAACAGAGCCATAAAGCATTGAAGGAATGTATTAATAAAACAAACCCTTTCATAATGTTTATAACCCTACATAGATGCCGCCTTTTGACTAATAACACTGCTGTCTGTGTGTGATATATTTATGTCGTAGCTAATTTGCGTATGTACGGGTGTGTCACATAATACACCTTTATATAAAATTTTGTCTGTCTTATATTCAGTAGCTCTTCACACGCCTCAATTTCTTTAATCTCTATTTTATATTTTAGTTTTATTCACATGGGTACTAAATATAATGTTCAAATCTATTCAGCTGACTAACAGTAGAGTTTTATCCACACGCATGAAGATAGAAACATACTTGTTTTGTAGTTATACTTCTTTATTTTTTGTGAGACGCGTTATAGCTTGAGAGAGCATCCAACTATTTTACTTTTAAAAATCTTTTTATTTTTAAAAATCTAATTTAATTCTTAAAATTATAAGGTTACTTTTAATACTTTTCATGTACATACAAGTAATTAATTGTAAAATAGTTTATGTAATAAATTAAAATATATTTATAATGTCACCACAAGATTATTTTGCTCTTTTTGAAGAAGTAAAATAGATTACGAATGCCCTCATAAGGCAAAACGCGTCTCGCAAACATTAAATACGTAGAACTAAAAAACAGTGTTTTCATTTTTATACACATGTGTGATTATGGAGTTCTATAAATTTGCCTTCGAAACAATTAAACTTTTATCGTTGAATATAAATTTACATTATGTATTTTTTTTAAATGTATCGATCCTCATAAATTCGAAAACGCACACACAACTTACATGGTAATCTTTCCTTAATACAAACTTTTAGTAACAAATCTTCGGTTTATAATACCGATCGCATAACAGTCCACCTCTAAAAATAATTAATCTTTTCCGGTGGTAGGTATTATTCTAAAATATTTATCTATAAATATTTATTGATTCATTTAATTCGAATTGTTTGACTTCACCGTCTTTTTATAAAATTAATTTGGATTTAAATACAATAAATTTCTCAAATACTTAAAATATGTATTAATATTAGTAGGCAAAACAACAATATTTTTAATAAAATGATACGAGGGGGAGTCCAAAAGTCCTTGGAATGAAGTGAGGAAGGGGGATAGGTCCACTCGCTTAGTATCGTAATAATTGGGATCTTAATATTAGTATATAAGTATATCAAGTCCCACGAGATTATTTGTTTACTAGGTAGATATAGCTAACAACTCAATCTGGAAGAAAACTGCAACCAAGGAGAAAATCTCCTCAAACGATAATGAGTAAACAAACGAAAATAACTTAAACGAGGGTTGGAAGCTGTTTATAGGGATCAGTGCCCTGGTAAAACCATAATTTACAAGTGTCATAGCCTTTTCAAACATGGAAGAGAGTCAATGGATGACGATCCCATCCGGATCTACTGGTTACCGCAACCACATCCGATATATTCAAAAAGTCGAAAAGTTCATATTAGAAGATTCCAGTCTTAAGAAGAAACAGCTTTTTGCATTAGTAGGAGTATCAGAAACCACAATTTTGAGGACCCCACACGATTATCTTGGAATTATGAAAGTCAGTGCAAGATGGGTGCAAAGAATGCTCACGCCGCTTCAAAAACAACAATGAATTGACCAGTCAAAGCTCTTTTTGGAGCTGTAAACACCTTTATTCCATTTTGGAGCGAATTGTTACCGGAAACTCTAGTTCATTATTTTGGACCCGAGTTCAAATTAGGCTCAGTGCAATGACAAAAGAAGGGTATCTCGGCTTCTCGGCAGTATAGAGACAAGTATTATTTTTTTGTTAAGGGAGGACACGACCCCCTAAGATATTTAAGGTGTCAGAATCGGCTGAAAAGTTAATGGCTACGATTTTATGCGATACTACAGGAGCTTTATTGGTTGACTACAAAAATCTAAGATTATTACGCCAGGTTACAGAAATAATTCAAGGAAGCCATCAAGGAAAAATGGTAGGGAAAATAGACAAAACGTATATTGCAATAGCAAAACAGTTCAGCACTGGTTCAAAAGAGCAATGTTGCGATGACTGCTCTACACAAGTGTAGCTTTGAATCGCTTGCCCTTGTACCCCATAGTCCAGACCTGACTCGTAGTGATTATTATTTGTTCCCAAATTTAAAAAGGGACGTAAGGGAAAAAATCCATTCCGATGAAGAAGGTAAGAAGGCGTTTTCGGTCCATTTCGAGGGCAAAAAGAAATCACATTTTTATTGCATTTAAAAGCTAATTAAAATATTAAAGAAACGTATAGAATTTGAGAGAAATAACATAGAAAAAGCAAAGAAGTCTCATTGTTTTATTTAATTTCCAACCCCTGCATTCCGAGGACTTTTGGACCTCTCCTCGTAATTAAGCACCTAAAGAAATGATGAAAACCAAATGTAAATATTTAGTGCCATGGTTTGAATAAATCATTATTTTTTTCTTCTTTCTTATACTTGCATTAACGAAAGTCGAAAGCATGATTCTGCCAGTCTGAAGTAATGCATGATCTTCACCCTACACACCTTATTCTAAGGGTTGAAGACACGAACATAGTTATTTTTAAAACATAGTTTTAATTGTATTTATAATCTTTGACTTCTGTCTAAGATATCCAATCGTGGATATTCCAAGCTTCCAAACTACTCCACCTACTTCATTTCAATTGCTTCGCCAAATTTTTATTATGAATTGCTTAATTACGTACCTAATTTTTGTATATTAGAATTACAAAGACAAGAGGCAAAGATTTATAACATAGTTAAGATTTTTTTTAATGGCTGCATAGAATGAGTGATTCTGAGTCACAAATATCTCATTATTTATTTATAAATCCAATTTACAATATACTCTCGATTATCCGGGGTTGCATCAACCGAGGAGGAATTTTTTTCATTGTTTTAATTAATTTCGAAATACTATTTAAAATGAAAAAATATTTTTTATTAAAATTACACACAATTATTATTGAACGCGCAAAGATTCATAAAATAAAATTAAACTATGAAATTTGTATGCAGCGGTAGGTTGTATCCTCAATTTTGTAATTGTCGTTTTATTTTGGCAAAGATTATTGTAGCTTTTTCAAATTTTCTTTATACCAACTCTAATACTCGAGAGTTTACTGTATTATCTTTGCATACTACGAAGGAATTCCATGATATAATACATTAAAAAAATTATGATAAAAATACACATACACAAAGTGATAGAATCACTTTTCATGAAACCTTTCAATTTTTTTGATTAAATGCATATTCGTAGCTAGTAGAAAAAAAATCGTTGATAATATATTTCACACTTAAATGTCAATA
This sequence comes from Agrypnia vestita, assembly GCA_016648135.1. Lineage (NCBI taxonomy): Eukaryota > Metazoa > Arthropoda > Insecta > Trichoptera > Phryganeidae > Agrypnia > Agrypnia vestita. Next base: position 108,906 of record JADDOH010000482.1, read on the forward strand.
GTTACAGAGTAAGCGATATCAAAGTTTGCATTTTTTTTTTCAATATTTTTAGCTTTTTTGAAAAACGTTAGACCTTCGTGAAAACACTTTTTATCGAATATTAAGAATTCATTCGCTTTGATACATGTCAAATAAAATGATGAAAACCATGCATAAATTTAAAAAAATTATTTTTTTTTTGTAATTTTATTTTATTTGTATTAAAGTAAATGAATTTTAAATATTTCATATAAGTGTAGTGATAGCCCAACTTTTACAGAAAATAAGTAAATAATATTGAAAAAACAAATGCAAACTTTGATGTCGGTTACTCCGTAAATGTCGACATTTCACCCAAAGTGTAAATAATATTTCCTACTCAAAATTGAATGAGGAAGACTTCCCCAAATTTTTTGCTACTTGTTACGAGATATCCCTGTATAAATAAAACAATTCAAAGGCGTAGAATATTGCAATGAAAATAGCAACCACCATGTTGTTCATTTATGCATGACGTAACTTTTACGGTTCAATTTTTTTTAGTTATTCAATGCATTTCTGAAAAAAAAAGAGAAATATGCTCTAGAAATAGCTCTAAGTCTTTTTGTATTGTATACGATTTCAGTAGATATGGGGTGTATTTTTGGATTTTGATGGACGGTTAGGATTGTTTCCTCAATCATGTGGTTGTGGAGTGAAACCTGTGTGATGTTTTGCAGCGTCTTCCAGCTGTCCTGAGCAGGATAGGCATTATTCTGGCAAGCCCTCTGGTAAGCTAATACGGCACCTTAAACCTGATCTTCACAAAGTTATAACTATCTCCTCACATCAAACGCTTTTTCACTTGTCAGGGTGGGTGTACAGGGATGAAATCTTTCTCTCGAAATGAGCATTAGTAGACCAAGCGCGTAAAATAAAAAACACGTAGAATGACAGCTCGCCCTGAGACAAAAGTTTCATCAAAGTTTACTCACCCTTAGAGGAGTCAGTGAAAACTAGAGTAATAAAATATATCACTACCGTGATGGACACCACTGTCGCTCTTAGTGTATTATTTATACAACTCATAATTAGAATCTCGGTGTAGTTTTCTCCCAGAATTAACACGATTCTCAATCTAAAATAACAAAAATATCGATTATTTCATTAATTTCTTTATAATTTTAAAATAATATTCCTAAATTAAAACTAGAAGCATTCAGATGATAGAAAAATATGAAAAAATGTGTTTCATATAAAGTATACTTCTCCTAAATAAATTCATAGATGCAAATGTCATATCTTCACGCCGAAAGTACTTCTGTACTTTCCGGTATATGAAAACAATACTTTGGTATGGGTTTTGTTGAGAAATGCAGTTTTTATCACTCTAGTAGTCTCCTCTAAGCCTTGACAATCATTTCTCTGCTTGCAATACCTACATACTTCCTCTAAATATTTAGATATGTTGCATCTCGGCTGCTTGTCTGCATCATTGCTTTCATTTCGAAAAAAAAATGCATTTATCTGTCGGAGTAATGCGCATAAACATTTGCCAAGTTTTGTAACAATGCTTGAAATGGAAAACATTGATTTATTTTAAACAAAGGGGAATACATCATGCCTAAATATGCATGTGTCCATCTACGAAAAATAACGATTCTGATTTTTTCTAGATCATTTTCGGCAGCATTTTTTCTATAAATAAATTTATGTCGTTTTGTGGTTTAGATTCAACCTTGGCTAAGTCAAAGGCGATATTCTGTTTTCAATTAATTGGTGGTATATTTATCTCATTCTCTACAGAAAAAAATGTACCTTAACTCATTGTCAAAATTTTAACCCAAACTGAAATAATCGATCATCATAAAAATTTACAATTTATTAAAAAATATTGACTTATTTCACCAAATTTAAGATTCAAGTAAAACTACTTAAACAATTTCAATAGCATCAAGTGTGTAATTTATTAAAAATATTAATTTATTTAAAACTTTTGAGATGATACTAAAACCATAAACACAAATATAACCCTCGTTTTTGTCACAACACATACACAGAGTACAGAACAGGAAGGGCTGATTTATTACAAAACTGAGTTTGGGTTTTGAAGAAGGAATTTATGAACCTGTATCTTAAATGTATGGACCATTCTTAATTCATGTCTATCTGAAAAAAAATATATCATACGTCCAAAAATTAGAAAGTAGAATACAAAGTAAAGTGATAAGACAACATTTTTTATAGATCATTTTAGACGAGGTAAAATGCTGTCATTGAAAAAAATCACCACATATTAATAATTTTACATTAATACATTTTTAAATAAATTTTGCTTTGAAGTTATATATTTAATTTGAAATATATTATCATTCACATTTCATCTACTTTTCCTAAGATAAAAACAACCATTGCTTATATCTAAGTAGGTATTGTGGCAGGTTTACTTGTGTTCTGTTTTTGTTCGTCTATACCTAACCCCAAAATTGCATGTTTTTTGTTCTGTGTCATAATTATTAATACAAGGCAGCTTAAGTCAAATGAAATACTTCAATGACATCAAATTGCTTACGGTATTTAAAATGTTCAGCATGAAAATAATTATTATTGTCTTAAAAGTTATTATTATTTATTTATAGCTTATATCATTGCTGTAACTGAAGGCGTATTGGTGATGAGTTATTTATGGAGTTATATACAAATTAGTTGGTTAACAATTTGTCGAGTATACTAGTAATGTAATAATATTTAAGAATCATTTTCACCAAAATACATAATTAAACAATATGGTAGACTTATAAATATTGTAGTCTGAGTAAACGATACAGATAGTTTGCTGTATAGGTTAGAATAATAGGAGTAGAACTATTTTATATTAGTGCTTTTTAATGAAAAGTAAGAAAACATTCATGATTTTATTGCTGCATTTCATGAAATTGTACGTTCATTTAATTAAACACATAATAAATTGCTGTAAGAGAAAGACAAAGAATTTAATTTAAAAAATTCCTGAAATTTTTAACTTTTAGATTTATTTTCAAAAAAGACACCACATTCATTGTAGACATTTGAATAACGTATATAAAATTTAAAAATATTGTAATTTTATGAATGTGAATTCTAAATGTGCAGTGAATGCTAGACACATTACTTTCTAGACTTGTTTGTAACCATCCCTCCGATAGATTCTTAGCTCGTTCCCACAGTCGCAAATCATATTAATAATTCTTCTGATGATGAGCACTACATGAGCGACTCGGGGAAAATAGGGTGGACATCCCAGTTCCTTTAATGTTCGTCCAGAAGGTAAACCGCACCTCCCTTCTATCATTCCCCAAACACCGTGAATACCTACTATACAACCAAGGATACATCATGGACCCATAGATTTTTCAGCCTTATTTAAGAGATGTTCAGAATACTAAAACATTTTTTATTTATATGCACGCGAAGGAATCATATTAATATTTTTTTCTAAAAAATCTAAAATATTGTAAAAGTTTTTGGTACACGCACGAGATTGGTTCGACCTCAGATTTTAATCTCAGATTAACAAGGAAAATGATTATTAAAGTAATTTATTATTAATACTTAAATTTCTAAATTCGCTAATATGAAATTTCACTTATAAACATATCTTATCGAAGTTTATATAAATGTCACACATAAATATATTTATCCAAAAGAGTTGTAATACATTTTGAGTACAAATATAAATTACGTTACATAACGCAACATACCCAGTATTAGAAGACAAAGTTGATTCAGATTTGCCAGATATCTTTCTTTATTTGCCGGCTAATTTTCGCAAACTATTAGTTTTAACAAAATTGATAAAAATCTATATAAAACATAAACACGGTTACAAATATACACAAAAAATAATTTTTATCACCAATTATATCTCTTTCGTAATTTTATTGAGTTTTTTAGTAATACATTATAAAGGTATTTCACTTAATAATTATGTATAAAAACAATAATAAAATAAAAATTTACTCTTTGATAAATAATACTTTCGATTTTCCATATTTGCATTATATAAATACCAAAAGATCATCCGGATCTGATTCTGGATGATAAGAGCACAATGTTTTACTTTTGTGATATAAAAACAAAGTTACTCAGAAATAAATTGTTTAATTGCCTCAGGAATCAGTGGAGCAAGTATTACAGAAGGTTCAGCACCCCGATATTTCAGAACCAGGAACAAGCAAATCAGTAAGTCCGTTTGGCCCCGACTCAACAGCACATCCCCTAAATTGTGGATTAAAGTCTATGACCCTCCTTCCGAGCCCTTCCGTAATACCATTTTGGATCAGCCAGACACCCATCATACTAACCAAACATTTTATTGTTTTCTTGCTGCTTGGAAATGGATAGCCTGTAAGTATAATCAAATATCGCGAACAATTTATTCATTACTTTCAAATTTTCATCATTTTATAGAAATAATAAGACACCCTGTTTCAATCTTACACCATTTAATCATTTTTCGACTTCCCGGTGCAAAAATATTCGCTAGTTCTCATCATTTTCAATGAGCCGAATTTCAGAATTAATCTCATGAATCGGATTCGCATATTCTCATGATTTAATTAAAACCATGTCTGCCTTCGCTAGTTAATTAGAATTTTCAAATGCAATTTTTTCGACACGGTGGTATTGATCGTATTATAGATATTTCAGTGTTAGGAACGTCTATATCTCCTTATTAGTGATGAGATAAACCGTGATTGAAACCCTAATTGATACTGTGATTGGTGTTCGATTGTTACTATGATTGGTAGCTGTAATTATTCGAAATGTTGCGAGAAATCACTGTTACATTAGAACCTAAAGCTTCGATTGAATCATGCACACGTAAAAGGATATAGGCGCGGGTTTCTTTTATTCTTGCCAGCATAGATGAAGGGATATATGTTTGTATATGAAACGTTCTATTAAAATAACAGATAAAAATCCTTCCTGTAGATACAGGATGTACCAGAGCTAGCAGCAGAAACTTGGCAGGTAGATTCCTGACTATGTTATGAGTCTAAAATATTCAAGCAACCATGGCCTAATATCAATAGTTATGGAGATATGCAATATCAAATTTTGCATTTTTTTTCAATATTTCTTACTTATTTTATGCAAAAAGTTGAACTATCATTACAGTATCTTATGTCGATTATGAAAAATTCAATTCCTTTAATACAAGTTGAATAAAATGATAAAAACCTTGCAAAAATTGAAAAAAGTTAATTTATACAAGGTTTTTATCATTTATTTAAGTTGTATTGAAGCAAATTAATTTTTCCTAATCGATATAAATTACTGTGATGACAGTTCAACTTTTTGCAAAAAATAAGTCAGAAATATTGGGAAAAAAAATGCAAACTTTGATATTGCTTATCTCCATAACTATTGTCATGGTTGCTTGAACATTTTAGACTCATAACATAGTCAGAATTTTACCGGCCATGTTTCTGCTGCTAGCTCCGGTACACCCTGTATAATAAGATATTTTTCTCATAAATACATTTTTAAATGATTTTATACTTTGAAATTGATCAGTTCGTCCATATTCGCGAGTATAAAAAATATTATATACTTAATCTTATTATATACCTACACTTAGGCATAATTCAATTGTTAAATCATAGTCATCAATCATCGTTGCAACTGAATACCAATCACAATCATAGTTCAACTCGGAAATTAGTTCAATAATGGACGATATGTGTGGTTTGTGTGATATCCTGCAAATACTATAGTAGGCTTTGTTATTATCGTAAAAAGAGGAAAAATATTCGAAGTTTGCTGGTTGGGTTAAAATGATTTATTTCGAAACTATCTTCGACTGACTCGCCTAGAGTAAGTAGCCAATACCTACCAATAAAAATTTCAATTCAATTTCAAATACATATTTCTTTACCGCAATATTCTACTATTTTTTTCATCCAAAATGGTTGTTTTATCCAGATACTATCGGAAACTGAATACACACGCTGAGCCAATTTCGATTTCCACAATATACGGCTTTTGATATAAATTGTAATAATACGTTTCTATTTCGTTTTTGAAATTCCTAGGTTTTATTTTAGGGGCGGGAAAGACGTCAGGAAATTCCATATCAAATCCGAAGATTAATTGCGTGATTCGGCTCTTATGTACTATTGCAACGCATGTTCCTTGTATAAATTGATAAATTTAATTATTACTATTTTTGTGATTTTTTTTTGAAAAGGCATATTTTATGTATTTTTTTTTTATTATTACTGCGAAATTTTTTGATTAATTAAAAACCAGAACTGTGATTATTTAACACTAATAAAATTATTGTAAAATTATTTTCGAGTGTAGAGTCCCAGCATACCTATTGGATGTGTGGTTGATATCAATATTGCATATTCAGGGTACAATTTTATCTTGTAGGGGGAGAAGAAGAGAGATTCGGTTGGTCCCAACGAGATAGTAGCCTGCACCAACTGCGCGGGTGGCCCCACGCCTTGTACACATTCAGCCAATAACGGGTGTGCAACAGAGGTAAAATATTCAAAGTAATCTTCAAGTAGACTTATAAACAATAAGGGCCTTTTCAGTGCAAAGCCTTCACCCGCCGAGCGGTTAATACATTAGCTTAGATTCCAAAAACGTCGATGGTTCCAAAATCAACCGCCGTACTCGAACGCTCACCTGCTGGCCGCTTACCTTGAATATACAGAATTAATCAAAATTATGAACTCAATTTCAAACGGCTATATTTCTTGAATTATACATTGTATGTGAGTGATCTGCATAGCAATTGAAAGAGAAAGCCCGAAAGTTTCGAAAACTCTTGATAGATCGCTCATATTTCCGCAAACGGTACCAAACAGCCATTTCGGATTAGTTGCGAGTAAAATGACTGCTATGCAGCACAAGGTTTTCTGTGTTCGTGTGTGTGTAAAACTGATCTGGCAACAGTAATGCAGCGCTTTTAGTCTTCATTTTAACATTGAACCTGCAACTAGAAAGAGTATTTTTCGTTAGTATAACCAATTTCAGTAAACGATTAGATCTTAACCGTGCAGCCAAAGGGGGTCAAATTGAACTGTGTTTGTAAACTTCATTGTGAGTTTTATCAAATGTAATTTACTTCAATTCATCACTGTCTTGTTCGCCGTTTGAAATATAGAGTTAAGAAATTGAGTCCATCATTTTGAATAACCCTGTATTATTGTATTGGTGGGTATATTCCGTGATGTATAGAGAACCGTCGTGTTTATTGATCTCTGACATGAATATTGACATGGAAAGTCTACATTCAATGTTGGCACTGAAAAGGTCATAAGGCTCCTTATTTTGGACTTGACTAGATTGTATCCCCGCATTTTAGAAATAAAAATAAAAATTACATGTACAGGGTGCGCCACGTATATAAATCAAAGTAAAAAATATCGATTTTCGAAAGGCGACCACAAGCATTGTGAAAATTGTTTACTTCTATAAAATGCTACGTAAATATCTAATGTTGTCGATAGTGGTCCAATCTTTCGTAAACTTAAATTTAGATAATGTTTTCGCTAATGAAATTGACATATTGTCCCTTTATCAAAAGTAGATAAAACATGCGAATGTCACTAAAAATAATGTTTTTATTATTTAAATTAACGTATCGTTTGAATGCGTCACAAACGAAATTACATTATTTGAAATGAATTTTAAAAATGTGACGATTTTTACCGCTGAGATTGACACGCTATTCTCGTGTTTAATGAAACCAAAAACGTGAAGATATTTTTCATTTACGAGAGCTGAATTTATTTTAAAAATGCTTGCAAAAACATATTTATATAGGCACATAACAATATTCTTAAAAGTAATTTTGAATAAAATATTTTTTTATTTGAATTTCTAATATTGCTAGAAAAAATAGAGGGATTTAGATATTTTATTTCGTTGTGCACCCGGCGGAATTTTTTTTTTATTTGATTAAAAAAAATATTTTTAATTAAAAATGTAATTATTAACATATAAAATCTGACATAACTATATATAATATATGAGAGCCGCATCTTCCACAAACACAGCTTAAAGCGATCGTCTAGCAGAATGAGCAAATTTCATAATTTTTTCTCATATCTTCTCTTGCGTTTTTAATCACATTTTTGTAGGGTATCACATTTTAAAATTTATTCATCAGGTTACATATATTTTAAATACGAATATCTTATTAAAATATCACAAACTAAATTAAATAATTGATTAATAAATTACCAAACCTTCGATGTTTTAAAAATGAAGAAAATTGCTCCATTTTGTGGGCCTTTTATGACTGAACGGCGTGTTGAGATGTATTTTTATTCAATAATATTACAAAGTAAACGTTTATCTTAAATTTGTTATAATTATTGCAAAATCTGTTAGTACGTTTACATGCAATTTATGTTTTAAAAAATACTGTTTTTTAAAAATACTTTATTTTTTTATGGGTTATTTTCAATTCTTTTTACATGGTCGACAACTTTTATACTTCAATAGTCAAAAGAATTGATAATTTAATTTTATAATAAAAACAAAAAAAAATCAAAATCTTTGTCGATATTCCCGATTTTAGATATTTAATCAAGACGCAACGTATTTATGACACAATACGCAGTGCCTTGATTAAATAGCTAATATTTGAAAACGAGAATAATTTTTTGTTTTATTTTTGTATTAATTTTTAAATAATAATGTCTATTCCTTTAATTTGTTAAAGAAAAAAGTTATAAACTATCTATAAAGGATGGAAAAAAACACACAAAAAATAAAAATGATTTAAAAAATAGTGTTTTTTACAAACAGATTTTGCAATAATTATAACGAATTTAAGATAAACGTTTAGTTTGTAATATTATTGAATAAAAAAGACATCTCAACACGCCGTTCAGTCATAAAAGGCCCACAAAGTGTGGGCCTTTTATGACTGAACGGCCTGAACGAAAATGAAGAAAATGCAAACTTTCATGTCGCATATATCCATAACTATTAGGACATAATAGCTTGAACATTTTCGACTCATAATCATGGCAGGAATATAGTCCTGCGAGGTTATTAATGTTTTCCAAATAACTCTGTATATAATTATTGGAGAAACAAAAAATTCATCATTTTACTCATATTCCCATCTGATATTCCTATCAACTGCTGTCCACCATTTTCGAACACAATTCTGTATTTTCGTAAATTGAAATGTGGCGGTTGAGCTCTTGAACCCTTCAATCAATGAAAATCATTCGGATCTATTCCCATTGGTTTACATTCTCATAACAATCATGTATTGACCCATTATATAACATTGTACACTTTGTCAATTTTGGTGTGATAAATCTTGTATGAAATAAGTAGGTACCACAGGCCACCAAAATATACAGGATATAACAGGGCTAGTCAAATGTATGTGTCAAAAATGTTTAAAAAAATCGATACTTTGGAGTTATCATATCAAAGTTTGCTTTTTTTTTCAATATTTTTGACACACTTCTTACGAAAACATCTTTACAGTAACTTATATCAATTACGAAAAATTCATTTGTTTCAGTACAAGTTAGATAAAATTATAAAAACACTGCATAAATTCCAGTAGGAATTTTTCCAGTTAGAATTGGAAGATTTTTATCATTTTATTTGACTTGTATTAAAAGGAATACATTTGTCATATTCGATATAAGTTACTGTAATAATAGTCCAATGTTTTACAAAAAAATAAGTAAGAAATATTGAAAAAATGCAAACTTTGATGTCGCATATCTTCGTAACTATTGATTGGTCATGGTTGCTTGAACATTTTCGACTCATAATTAAAGCAGGAATCTACCGATACAGTATTGTGAACTAGCTCCATTACACCCTGTAGATGTAGAAATGAACTAACGGAAATTTCTTGATACACGCTGTGGTTCTACCGCTGGTATTATTATTACTACTACTTATTTATTTAATATTTCTTTAATATTAATATTGAGTATTATTATTATTATGTTCCATTACTACTACAAGCTTGTAAATTTTGAAATAATTGTGAAAAGGTCAAAATAAATAGTATTAAAAAATATAATGTCTGAATGACGTTTTTACTTGAAGAGTCTCGGTTTGAAACCAAATGCTAAAAAAAGAAAAAAACTCTTATTTTAAAAAAAAATGTTTTTATTTTTGGAAAAATAAGTATTTTAAATGCATTATAAATGTGTCTTAAATATATGCGAGGGGGGACATACTTCGGCTGTGTTCCACTCCCCTCGCACAATGAAAAGGTTTAGTTCAACTATTACAATCTTATACTTTGTGGTAGGTAGATACTACTATTATTTCAAATAGTTGGTAAAGTCAGTTTATTTCTCACATACCTACTAATTTCTTCATCCAAAATGTTCAAATATGAAATTTTACATTGATACATATGTTTTGAAATTTCACATAGAAACTTCGCTCGTAGGTACGTAAGACAAGGGGAAACTATTATCATACTACCTTAAACCCGTCAAAAATGACGGTACTTGTACATGTCGGTTCCTAAGGAAAAAATCGTAATTTGAAGAAAAAAAATCGTAAAAGAAAAAAATTTAAAAAAAAAATTTTGAAAAAAATTTTAAGAAAAATTTTTAATAAAAATAATTATACTATAAAAAAGTTACGGGCGTTACACGAAGTTACGCAGACGGGCGGACATACAGACGACGAAATTATTATAATTGGGATTTTTTGATAGCTATAGAAGTGCCGGAATATTCCAATACGACATCAAACTATCACTTGTGTATTAACATTTCTGTACTAACTAAGTAAGTGTATCACCACGATGAAAGTTGTGATTAAATCGATTAATTCAATTAATACTGTGCTTTTATTTTCGCAGACATGCTTCGTGCAAGTACGCAAGAAAGAACCTCCCCACCCCATCAGAGTGGCCAAGACAATCGATGTCATCGCGCGCATCACATTTCCTACAGCGTATTTTGTCTTTTTAATTTTCTTTTTTATCCACTACAAAGGTTTCTCTTAATACTTTCAAACCCAATTACAAAAAAAAAACTACAAGGCATACCGAATTTGTTTGTTTTCGTACACGGCTGTATATTGACATTTTAATATGCTTGTACAATTATTTTAATTAATCCAACATACGTATAGTATAGACACAATTTAGTGCTTCTCCGAAAATGCAACGTGAGTTTTTATAGGATAATATAATTATTATTAAAGAATGAACATATGCGTGAATTTATCTCAAGCAATACTTTAAAAATTCGGGTTTCAAGATCGACTTTCGCTTTGTTATCTTTAAAAGCTCAATGCAATGTTTCAATTTAATTTGTTTGTAAGATACATTGTTGAATAGATGTAAGTTTATGGAAATTATAGGATAATCGTGAGTTATACATCACTAGTCACATTTTGAAAATCTTTCCCATGATTATATGTACTTTAATGTAACAGATAGATATCTGTTAAAGCGGGGATGTGTGCAGAGATACCAGGTCTTGATAACTACTTGGAAAACTACGTCGTCAACCACAAATCAGTCGAATACACCTGCAATCCTTACGGCAATGGTGTCCACCTATGTGTTCGCACCGGTTGTTAAAATTGGAAACCTCTCCCGAACTGTTTGTTACTAAATATTTATAATAGTTTGCGTTTGTCCAAATTTTTCAAGAACACAGTGCTGGATTTTATCCCAGGGGGACATCATTAATCAAGATATATTTTAGATGTCTCACAGAGACGAAATTGAAATAGTTTCGGGCGTATTCTAGTGTAATTGTTAATGATTCGGTGGAATCTCATATACACATATAAAGGATATTGTTTAAAAATTCCAAAAATATATAGATACCTCATTAGTGACATCTGTATTTGATTAGGGGAATGAAAAGGCTTTGGACGCCGGTGGCGCTAGTGATAATTACAACACACATGTAAAACGGGTTGTAAAACTTAAGTAAATATACAACTTCCAAAAATTTGATAGATGTAGTATTCGTGAATGTTATATTGTGTAAAGTGATCACTTAAGCCAGCCGTATGGTAGGTCGTAAGCCGTATGAACACTCAAAAAAGACTTCCATACCTACTTTCCCATAAAAAAACATAATTTCGTCTCTCTGAGACATCTATAATATATCTTCACTAAACATTTACATTAAAATCAAATATTTTGGTGCCAGATATCCCATAACATTGCGGTTTATTTTGGCATTAGAATAGTTAAAAATATTTGATATCATTGTTTCTGAATAAGTTATAACCCATACCATTCTTTAGAAATTCCTCTCAAGGTTTTTCTTCCAATTCCTCTCATAAAATTTATAAACTTGATATGACTGGGAAGAACAACAATAATAAAAATGTATTTGGTATATGCGAAGCAAGGGTTGTACGAACGGTTGCCAAAATTACTTTAGCGAACCGTTAGATTTTCTTTTTGGAGGATATCATTGCCTTGTTGCAGAAGTCAGAGTGTTTTACTCTGAATACCCATTGCTATTGTCAAATCGTTGAAAATACCTGTCCAAAAAATACCATTACTATTGATTGTTCTGGTTATTGTCTAAAGATAAACGACTGCAGAATAATCTAGAATATATTTATTTCTATTAATTTAGACTACTTTCTATGTAACTATATATTTTATAATAAATGAAAACATCGACATTGACCAATCAATAATTTATTAAAATGATTTTATCAGTTGGTTCAATAATAAATTTAAAAAAGCGCTTTTAAAATACAATTACTTAGCTATCTCAATCAACTTTTCTTTACGATTTACATTTTTTAAAACAGATTTTTACATGAGAATATATAATATTTAGATTGTTTATCTTCAAACTAAGCCTAAGGGCTTGTGCTATTAAATTAGGAGCTGCTTAAAATGTATGTAATGGATGGATTTTAAATCCCACTCAAATGATTGGAAATGCCACTGAAAAAGCTAGCAAGCGTGTCTATTTATTATCAAATTATTCGTATAGATAATGAATAGAATTTCATATTTTAGTATTTACCTACTTAACCAAATAACTTCTATGCACATAAAATAGTAAAATATTTATTAATTCATCTTTAATAAGTTGAAAATATACTGCTGCTTCCGTATGAAAAGTGTGCACATTTTATAAAGCAAATTCGATACGTCCATGAAATGTGGGCATTGAAATGGATAGAAAACTTTTTTTGGATTTTCTAAAAATATATTCACATGATCCGTATCGTTACATCTCCAAAAGGTGTACTTTTGGCTACATGAATTAATTTTTATGTTTGACGAAAATCAGAATATAAACTCAATGAGGGGATGAGTCAGGATCTGGGTGCGGTGAGAATGAGTGAAATGGATTAAACCTTAAGGAACATTTGAAGTGAAATGCAGCAACGTGATGCTTACTAACTTGTGTTCAGTAAAGTGTATTTTTACTAAATATCTTAATATTCACAGAATGCAATTTGAGCAGCATTCCACATGTTACCATTGCTAGTCATTTATAAAATAAGATTAATTTAAGTTTAGATTTTATATAAACATTACGATAAATGGATTATTATTATTTTTACACAATTCCTTTGGTTCATCAGTGTTTGTACGAGAGTTAGATTATCCTACGAATAAGTAGTCCACGAAATTGTTAAGGTTTAAAATAAATAAAACAGTTTGCCTTTATGATAATCAACCATTTATTATTATAACAACATACTTAAATAAATACAGTCATATTGGATTCTGTGTAATCAGCCCTTACACGAATTTTAAATGAGGTAATTTATTTTATTTTAATGGCATGTGTTTTACTCGAAATAAGATGAAGTATATACACCACAATTAAAAACGTCTAAAAAATTTACCTATTGGTAATTAATTTAAATAATTATTTTAAATATTAAAATTATATAAAACGTTATCTTCCCATCCATTTAATTTAGGTAATATAATATATATTGAGGATAAATCAGAGCGCCAGTCGCCTTAAAATTATTAAAAACATGTTTAAAGAAATGACCACACCTTAAAAAATGTTATTAAAAAAATCAAACATATGTTTAATATCCTGTTTATATGGAAAAAAGGTACAATTTCCTTGCAAAATAAACATCTTAAAACCCTTTTCTGCATAAACAGAACAAGAATTTAAACTATTTTCTAATATAACATGTGTGATAAACTATTTGGTTAATTTGAAATATTATTCAAACAAAAACTTTTTTACCGTGGCTAATGAATTGAGATACAGATGGGACCTAGCTATGTTATTAAACATTAAAAATGTCAAAATTAACTTGTATAAATCCAATGTTTCGAAAGCCATGAATGGAGTGCCTACGTTATACAAATTCTATAATACTCGGAACGGACTGAAAGCAATTTTATGGGCTATGTATGTACGTCTATCTACCTATTTAAAAAAGTAAATCATCAGTTGTTTTAAGCAAGGTCATTTTGATTTCTGAGCTTGACAGATATCTGTAACCATTCGTGCATATTCTTACCATGGATGAAATGAACTGTGACAAAGAAGCCAAAGAGCTAAATAATCGAAATCTGGAGTGCATTCAACCAAAATGCTTGGCGATGAATTACTTAAAAAAATTTTATACCTGATACATAAACGAATTCTTGATGCTTTCAATAGCCTTAGTGTGATGATGTTTGAATGTATCCCTGAGAAACTCAGGAATTATCACCATATTTTCAAAATTATTAGATCTGATATATAATATCCGTCGCTGGTGTAAGAACGACTTATTTATTTTAATTGTAATAAAATATGAAAACAATCCTTGTATTAAAAAACCCTCGCTTGAAATGAGTTGTTACCATGTAAATAAAAGTGGATTAATATAATTAAAAGCGTAATTTGCACTTTGCCTTCATTGCTTTGCAAGCCTCGGACCAATCTTTGTTTGATTCTAGCACATAAGGTAAAATAATAATTTGACCATTATTGGCTTACACCATGTTGACTAAAATATATTTTGTATTTGAATGTCACAGTGAAATATACTTCTAGTCATTCATTTATTAAATATTTGCAGCTGCAACATATATATGTTAGGTAGATATTGTATCTCCCGATTACATTTTAGATTGATATTACAATACACATAAATATGGCTAGAGCTGTAAGATCAGGAAATCTTGCGTTTTTACACTTCAGTAACAAACAGAATGAGATATATGGCTCATGTCATATCTTAACTAACTTTCATAATAATAGAATTTTTATTCAATCAGGGATGTTTTAAGGTGCGAACTTTCTAAACCTTAGTGGGCCAGGACTGTAGAAGCTTGGCACGCAATCAGGGCTAGTAAATATACTAAGCGTAGAATTGTAAAATATTTATTGGAAATGTGTTTTTTAAAATGTTATTTTGATTTAAAGATATGAAAGTGCCCAGTGGCACTATAATTTAGAAAATAAACACACCTAGTATTTTTTTGAATTTGTTATTATCTTCATTAATTTATTAATAGTAGTAATGATTTATTGAAAGTAAACAAAAGGGCACATACCTACATAAAAAAATCCACATTTCTTAAGACCTCCCTGACGGTTATTCAATTTTAATCAGATATTTTAATACAGAGCGATAATTATATTGAAATATTCCAATTATTAGAATGTGTTGGCTCAGAAATTCAGTGATTTAAACACAATTTAGGTTCAGCTGAAAATATACAAACCATTTGTAAGAAACACATTTGACATTTAAACAATTCAGTCACATGGTTGGCCAATTTGTAAGTGATAAAAGTTATGTAAAAACTTTATAACTTTATATATATACGACATATCATTTGCTTTATAAAGATTGAAATTACACCAAATTTCTGCCTCAGTAAGATAGGAAGTATGTACCTATAATAATGGAAATGCGTAATCTCCAATTACCTACAAATGTTGAAGAAGAATATTATCCAAAACACTATATTATATTATATTTAGATTATTTACAAGTGTAAATGGATTTTGGATTATATTAAGTTATTTGAATTATCTTTTATTGTATTAAAATTAATGTTATTCAATCTCACACCCAAATCTCAAAAGCAAATTTGGATTCCTCAAGTAAATTTTAAACATTTGAAAAAACAACACCTTCAACCAAGATAGATCTCAATCTTGAATAAACGAGTTCAAAAATGTAATAACTGTATTTATCATTGATATAAAATAATCCGGACAACTCATTCTACAGTAATGCATAATGCAATATCAACATAAAAATCTATTTTGATATATAAAGCATTTTTTGTGATTCCTATATTAATTTATTAGAAAATACATTTATTTATAGGGAATGCAAAAACTTTATATATATTTTTGGTAAGAGCATTCGATTAAGAATTTCATTTATGGTGTTTGGTTATTAAAAAAATACATCATACATCAGAATAAAATATAATAGAGGGATTTTAATTAAATACATATAACAATATATGTACATTTAAGAGTGCCATTGGGTCATAGTGATTATAATCTTGTTTGTGTATATATACAATTTTGTTTATCTTACTCTAAATAGTGTGAATGATTCAATACTCTGGAGATATTAAAAATTACTTTGTAAAATGAGGTGTTTAATAAATGTTTTTAAAATATTGTATTGTGTTAATTTCTGTTTGGTGTAAGGCGTCAAAAATATATGGCCTAAAAATTAAATATCTATTTAAAAAATATTAAATTCTATTCCACCTGTCATGCAATTACATATTTCATTTTAGATCTCCATAGTAAAGAAACATTTGAAATATTATTTTAGAATTTCTATTATTGAGCTCTTTGAAAATATTGCTGAACAGCTGGTACAACAGAAGCTGGCATGATAAGTGCAACACCCTTTAAAATTGTTGAAAAAAAAAGCAAGTATGTATTGGAAAATAGGACAAAAGTTTGAGGCCTTATGTGTGCTTACATATACATACACACTTATTTCTCAAAATCTTTCAAACAATTTTTGACTAAGGCTCCTAGGATAGTGAAACAAGTGGAAATAGAACATAGATAACCATTGTTATTATAATCGCTACAATGATAATGAATCAACAAATATGTTTTAAAGTTTTATTGCTGTGTGTTATTTGTATATAATAAAATTATTTAAGTGACCAGGAACTTGTCAAATGATTTCTAATCACACAACCCCCAACATCTCAAGAAGTTGAAGAATACAGTTTTGTTATTTCTTAATATCTTTGGGAGGAAACACATTCCTATTCAGACATTTCGCTTCTTCCTCATCTATGTACAACCTTACGCACATTCTGTGAGATACCCAACATTTCCTTGCTAATTTTTAATCTTCACAAAATCGCAAACAGAAAATTATTGACAACTTTCTGATCACATTAATATTGTTTTGAAATGTAATGATTGACATGTAGTTTTCATTGTAAAATTCTAGTCCCCTTTTATAACTTATGTAAGTTTAAGTATTATGTAATACTGTATTTAAAAGTGTATAATTCACAGCCTTGGTTCGGTAAGCGGGTTAGAAAAGTAAAGTATAAATGTAACCAAAAATGTAGGTATAGTAGCAATGAAGAGAGAAATGAAAACCTTGTTTATAGTGCCCTTTCATTTATGCAGTGCCCAAAATCAGAATGTATATTTCCTATTCCAATTGGATCAGATTGTTTCACTATGATCTTGATCCAATTGAGCAGGTGAATTTTTTTTAAAGTTTGGAGTCGAATTGATTGAGAATACACAACTGTGTTAATTATCGAAATAATGGAATACCAAGTATTGAGTTGAAACTAAAAAAAATATATGCTATAAAGGGTAACTCATAGTTGAGATTTTGTAATGTTTTAAAGATAAATTGCAGCTCAGCTGAGACTATTGAGTGATATTAGTAATACGCAAAATATAACACGGTTGAATTAGAACTGAATGTACTTGGCAAAATTATTTTATCGGTTGATCGGATTAATACCAATGATTTAATAAAATAATTTTTTTAACTGATTACAGTTGTGAAATTGAAATACGTTATATTATTTATATGCAAGGTTTTTTTTTCCTTTGAATTACCAAAACACATTTTCCGTTTCTGTCAATTAAACATTCATAATAGCTTAGAATTTTCTTCATCCATTAAATACGATTAGGGTAGAATTTGTTATTTGAAAATAAATTATTTATTTAACGAGCACTAACTACTACTCTTAAGGTATCCCAATTATGGAGAAGCACATTATTCCTCCAAACAGTAAACAAATAATTGCAATAAAATTTAGACCTCACCATTTTGTTAAAATCAAAAATCATTTTGTCACATTTAATATAACACCAGGAACCACTGTTCTACAAATAATAACTTCGTAATTATCTTTAGAAAAATGCTTTTTTCCCGCGGCCGAGGTGGAAGTTATCACTTAAGATTGTGCTATTTTGTGAAAATGTCACGTGTAGAAGTTCCTTAAATGCTAAAATCTGTTATTATATTATGGATTGCGAATCCTTATTCCGAACAGTGTTCACAACAGTAGCGGTCCTGTACCGTACAAGTGAACACAGCGTTTAAAATGCCGCATGCTATTATTTACACCGTTCACCAAATCGGTACGGATAATAGAATAAAAGAGCCAAAGTTAGGAAGTGTAGTCTCATATAAGAAACATTTCCTAATTCATCATTATATTTGATATCTGAATCTAAACCCAAAGATGGCAGGAAAAGCACAAAAACGACCCAGGTAGTATATCCATAATAACTTTATATAACAGTTTTGGAAGTGAGTGATCTTTTAGATACCTCGCCAACTATGTGTAATTACCTTGTAGATTAACTTCACACTACATAATACTTCCGCTATCTAAGGGTTAATCACCTTAAAAATTCAAGTAAGAATACATTTTAAGACGATTACTGTCCATACAAACTATATAATACTGTGAAAGAGAAAAGTGATAAATATTAAATATTTTACTGTAAACAAGGCCCAAATTCAAAAGCATACACAGGCTCACGGAGACGAACCAATTTGTAAAAATGAAAAATGAATGAAGAATATTTGTCTATGGGCCGAGTCATCTCTGTGAGCCGAGTATCTATGAGTCGGGCCTCAGTCATTATTATAATAATATTAACATAATGTTGCCACATAAGCTGTTTATTATCACAATTGTACCGTAGTAAGGTTGTGTTTTATGAAGTCCACAACATACGTAACGGGAATATTTTTTTGACACTATACGCCTCTGTAAATAATTAATATAATGTATATATCATCAATATTTTATGAATTTCATTTCCATTAAAATAAATCACAAAGTCGTCAAACGTCCAAATGTGTTGCTTTATTTCCCTCTAGATGTAGATTACTTACAAGAACACTTCATTTTAGAATAAAAATTCTAATTCTAAGAACAGTCCATGAAGACCTATACAAAATGATTCGTGGATTTTCTCTACTCACAAACAATATTTATAAACAAAAGTCAGCATTGTGGGTGACATGCCAGAAAATTATTTTAAAAAAAAATTTAGCAAACTTCATGCTACCTTCTAACCAAGCAACAGAATGCAATTTATAAATCGCATTTCATTATTGTATACAGGAAATAATTGAATATATCTAAAAAACTAATGAGATTTGCTTTTTCCTTGTTAGTTATTGCAGTCAAACATATAAAAAAAGTAAGTTAATGAGTGAACTTTCTGGACTTAATATGAAATCAAACTTAAAGAAACTGATTAGAAAATGTTGTGAGATGCTGAGAGGAATAAGCTTGCGATGTTTTAAAATCCAATGTTATAATTCGTGCACTGGTAAAGAAATGGAAATAATTATTACCTTGCCAGTATAATGCAATCTCTATACTAATTAAATAGGTAAGCATAGGTATATATTACAAAATTAAACTGAACTTTATTAGCAGTCAATTTTTATTTTTTGTAAACGGAACATCGGATGGGAGGGATGAAAGAAAAACGAAAATATATCTAGAAATTTTATATTTAATTGTATTTCATGATTACAAATATTCATACCATTATAAGGATACAATAAAAATATAAGGCGTTAAACAGACAAAATAGTAAATAAACTAGGAATAAACTTCCATCCATAATTTCTTTGTAGAAAAAATACAACTTAAACATATGTATGCAGTGTTATATCAGAAAAGGAGCGAACAGTGGATAACCAAAATGCATGAAAAACTGTTTAGCTTTTCAAATACTTTGAAAATTTCTATATATAATTCTATATAAAATTATACATATATAATTCTATCACTAATTCAGTTTCAAAATGCATCATAAATAAATTAACTCAATTATAATTACTACCCATACGCAAATCTTTAATTATAATAGTGAATATAAAATATTGCTGCAAGTCATGAGTTCCATGAAACGCATAGCTTAATGTATCATTGTAATTCTTATCCTAATTAATCAAAATGAGGAATAAATTTAGAATTTAGTGTAAACTATAAAAAATATATTTTCAAAAATTGAATAACAGGCAAATTAAGCACATTCAAATTAACTGAGAATGGTCAATGAATAATTATAAAATAATACATTTTTATTTAACAACAAAAAAATACTGTATACGGCACATTTTGGTGTCTTTCTTGTGTCACAATACATAGATATATGTATTTATCATTTCCAGGAAATTCAAAATGCTAACGAAAATGAAAAGACAACTAATTTATCAAACTCTAGGTGATACAGAACATCAGATGAAAGTGAGCCTGTTTCATTCTTGCCGGTCATACTTTATTTAGATCAATGTCGATAAAATAAAAAAAAAACAAAATAAGTGTAAATATATGCACCAGAAACGAGTCATTTTTATGTGAAACATCCTAGAGCGTACCACTTAAGTAGTGATGGGTCCGCTAAGAAGTGTACACTTTGAAAGTGAACTGCACACTACAAACTATACACTTCAGACAACATATTTCAAACTACACACTTCAAATCGTTCACTTCAAACTTCACACTTCAAATTGCACACTACAAAACCCCACACATCGAATTGCATATTTTAAATTGAAGCGACTTTTTTAAAAATGTAAAAATTTTAGGCGACTTTTTTTGCGAAATTGATGTAGATAAAATTAATTTTTTGAACCGTCCCCTCCGTCGTCAGAAATAATTGATAATTGATTGACGGAGGATTTGAAGTGGATAAAATGGCCAAAATATCTGTGGCGGCTGAATGAAGAAAATTTTGGAAACTGAAACAACCTCCCCATGGAATTGAAATTTTTGGGACCGAACGAGGAAATCTCTGTAAACTGAAAAAACAACCCCCCTCCCCAATGGATTTGATAATTTTGTAGTATTACAGTTTTTTAGTTCATGTAGCTCATTGCAGCAGATGATAATATTTATCCACATGCACATTTTGTTTCAATTAGCTCACTTCACGTAGTTTATTGAAGTAGATGAGTGCGTAATGTTTCAGTACCTACTACAAATGTAACACACACTTTGTAGTCTTCAAATTGGTGAATGTAGAATTCATTCTGAAATGAAGTTTTTCCCTTCGCTACAGGTAAGGTAATCATGAAAACCGACAATGAAAGGAAATCGTAAGTGACATCGCTCTCTGACCAATCGCAAAAAAAAACAGTGCACACTGCATTAATTTCCATCCAAAGGACTGAATAAAAGTGTAATGGCTAATTCTTTTGTCACTAATTACTGTTTGTCCTCTGATTAGACTAATAAACTATGCTATACGAAATATGAAAAAAAAATGCACTGTTTCTTTATTTCTCTATTCATCATAGCCATTGAGTCAAAGATACCATCTTCATTTTTCAGTTCTATGCACAGTCCCTTAAATGATGACAGCCTAGGCAATCTTACCTTTTAAATTCACCTCTTTGAGGCATTCCATCGTCACGGGTGGGACATTTTTCTAGTAAATTATCATAGATATGTTAAAATTTTACAACATACATATACGCAATTTGTAATATTTATTTTTGAAGAAAGCAACTTATTCTATCTTCAATCAATAATTGAGCAACATAATATAAGGCCTATTTTATTTTGTTTGGAGATAATACTAAAACATTCTTCTGTCACGGGTGGGACAAAAAAGACATCCGTTTAGTTATAAGAAATGTGTGTCAAAAACATTTTGTTTATATTCTGTTACTCAATTATTGATTGAAGATAGAAAAAGTTGCTTTCTTCAAAAATATTAAAAATCGCATATATGTTTTAACAGATTTTGACAATTTAATAGAAAAATGTGCCACGCATGATGATGGAATGCCTCCTTTAGTATTCTAAGACGACTTGCTCCTCTTGCATTATACCAAAAGGATGTCTCATTTCAATCCATTATGAGAAATGGAGTAACTCAAGATTTATTTACTAACTTCCATTGCAAAATATATTATATAATTATTATTTTAATAACTAGTGTTGTACTCTACGATACAGGTATGCACTAACTAGATAAAATATGCTCAGGAAGACTGTAATTTATTAAACACAAGGCTCAACGTAGTTTCCGGGGAATAATCCGGTGATCCCGTCCATAACTCCTTCCCACCATCCGTCATCATTCTTCTTCAGCACGTACACCACTGCACTCTCTTGGAAAGAGAGCTCGTCTTCTTTGTCAGCATAATAGTCGTAGATGGCCACCACTTGAAAATAATATAATTTCAGATGTTATATTGGACGATCTAAAATGTTAATGATTTGAAAATAAAGGAACTGTGTACCTACATAATTATTTAAATCGAAAACTTATTCTTGTATAATTAATCAATATATATATTCAGATTATGCTGTATAGATTTATGTGGCAGACAAGTTCCATGTAAACCTGCATAAATCTAAAACAAATAAATTGGAGCCAGGATCAATATCAAATTGAACGATAAATTCAAGAATATCGAAATCCGCCTATATTGCTGTGCTCTTATACATGTCAAATTAAGAGGGTGTTAGCGCTACGTAAAACTTATAACCCGGTTAAATGTATCCCCGCTCCCCTCTTCTCATCCTACCTCCCGCAAGCACAGGGCCGCTCAGTTCGAAAACCACCGATTAAAGCTAAACAGCACAGTTAAACGCAACCGCAAAATAATTGCGTCTATCGCCAAATTCCGCTTATCTAAAACCATAAGATTTACCAAACTTTCGCGAGTGTTATTCTACCAATTACGCAAGAAAACACCTCGCCGCTTGCTGTATAGGAAGATAGAAATAACAGGGGAAAGGAGAACCTGCAATCCCGAAGAAGAAGGTAAGTGCTTGCCTCCTGTCCCATCAAACAGTTATATTATCTCCCATACAAAGGGTTAATTTTACAGTTATTTAACCCCGTTAATTCGAAAACCCTGGTATTTCATAATTCTAGATAATTTTTAAACCCATATTCCGAATCAATACTTTTTATGCCACATATTTCAACTTTTTTAAAATAAAATTTATAAAAAATATTTGCAAATAAAAATGGTTTATTTAATTTATGACCGCCAATCTATCCATCTTGGTCCCCGCTGCCATACACTGCTAATTATCAAATATTAATTAACTAGAAGTTCTTCACCTCAATTTGTGTGGTTAGTTTGCGTTAACCTGTTAACCGAGCGGGACGTATAAATGCGTCAAATGTAAACAACATCGGGTACGGGTAGAACATATGAATACGTCCTTGAAATATATGTTGCACCCTGGAACGGGCAGAATGTATATTTTCGAAAAACAAAGGTCATCCATACATGTGTCGACATGAATTCAAGACACAGACGGAATCAGTATCATTTCGCTATTGATAGTGGTGGATGTGTTCTAGGTGAGCAGTGATGGGTACATATTACACTTACCTACCTATTTTCATATTATATACTTATATTTTTTATGTTTCCAACCTTTTTATTTTAGAATATATTTTTATAAGTATCCATCAAAATGAATGAAAGCACCATCACCGATGATGAAATCAATGTCCCAATCCATTTTTTTGTTGGTATTCTTTTCTATTTGTTTGTAATTTTGTATTTTCCTTTGTGCTTTATATATAAATGAAAAAATATGTATTTCATAGTCTTTTCATTAATTTTAAGCATAAATAAAAAAAAATAATATGAAAGTAAGTCCTCCGGCGTGACGTAATGACACTAGTGAAAGAGCTTGCGACGGTTACATGTTGCGTAATTAAAAAGGAAATTGCCCGGTTAACAGGTTAATTGCTCGTAACAATATGGCATTTTCGAAATGTTTCCTCAGAACATGTGAAAAAATATTTTTTAACAATAACGGAAAGAGAAAAAAAACTGTTCTTAACAATAACAAAATGTGCGAATATATATTTTATGATGGTAACAAAAAGAAAAAAATGTTCAAAGAGAGGACAGTTTTGGCAGATAAAATTAAATAATATTTACCTTTCTCGATGTAATTCTTCGGCACCCATCCAGGAAGATCCTCTTCATCGGGTACGATGGTTGGCATCATTCCGCCCATGGCCCCCTGACCTGGCTGATAGTGCTGAGTGTGAGACACCATTACTCCTTGTTGCTGGAAATGAAAATTACATATGGTTCACGTATAAAATTATAATTGTTTATTAAAATAAAAATAATAGTTACTACTTAAGCCACATATCGAAAAAATTAAAGCAAATTTGTGGTGTCGACTTATTTTAATACTAGTCCAAATTCAGGGATGGTACCAACTTGCGGTTGAAATTGCTTATTGGAAGATTACTTCTAGTCTCTAGATACGACTAGATAAGAATTCGTGATCAAGTACCAGACAGTTTGACGGGAGAATGACTTTTCAATGTTTAGCAACACTTTATTTTACGGTGATATATTGACTATTTAGAACGGGTAAGAACGATAATTGGTCACTATTATGCTGGTTTGCCGACATGTTTCGATGTCAAAATAAAGAAAAAACAACCTTATTTGTACAAGAACAAAGTATTGTACCATCACGATAACGCACTCTCTCTACTTCCGCTAATAAATAGCGAGTATCAAAAAGATAACTGTCTACAATCCGAGCTCGGGGAAACTTATTAAAAGTGGACTTAATAAGCAAGCTCCACTGTATACATTTTTTTTTGCCTTAGGAGAGAAATAAAGATCTTCAATTGCTATTTTTAGAGCAGGCACAGTTAGACCCTTTTAATAATATTCTTTCCAAATGAGCCCTCAATAAAAATGTTGAAGTGGATAAACGTATTAAGGAGGATTCCAATATTTTTTTTGGGAAGGGTAATGTAGATTAGTGCCTGTATTGTCGAGTTTCTTAGCCGGAAACAAGCAGCAAAATATTAAACAGGCAAAAAGTATGCCATTTGTACGGGAATTTTTCAGTTGGAAAAATATGTTTATATCGAAGGTCCCTATGTAAACTTGGACATCTACCAAAAATGTGTTTTCGAGTATTTTTTACTTATGCATAGAAAATACTCCTCTTCAGAAAACTTCAAACAGTTCTGTAAAGTTGCTACATCTTACTTTACTTAGCGATCTTCGATATAAAACAGGAAGACCTTAACCAGGTTTTATCGAAAACAAAAAAATCTACCAGCGCTAATTGTACAGAACGCCAATTCAGAATGCTGTCAATTTTGACTGGTACAGGCTTAACCGGTCGGGTGCTGGAGTGCAGATCTGCGCGAAAACTTTTGTACCCTCTATGTGCCGGAGTGCAGATCTGCGCTACCTAGACACGTATGCGAATTCGGCCTATTTTACCTGCATTTATGGGTATTTAAAGCTTATCATTGGTTGTATCTCAAGTTTTTGAATGAATGAACGAGTTATATTGTCAAGTAATCTCATTTGCCACACAAACCAGACAAAAAATCATTCCAAATGTCTTCGAATCACGCATTAATTGTGTTATTTATCTGTTAAAAAAAGGTTTTTTTTTTTTAATAAAAAAGTGTTAATATTACGTATTTTTATATTGTTTGATATATTCAGAACAAAAATATTGAAATACAATATCTATATGTTAATTGTCCCAAAGATGACGCTCATAGTGCATGTTTTTCCATTGCCAGCATAAAAAAATCGTACGATTTTTTTAAAGAAACGAGGCTTAACAGTTCATTTTAAAATACATTTAGATATAATTTAATATGTAAATATTATATGTATTATTTAATACGACGATGATATTTATTGATTATTGATTAGAAATAACGAAATACCACATTTTGTTCAATCAATTCTATTTTTACTTCTGGCAAGTCATATCGAAATTGAATTTTGACACATGACTGCACATGACTGACATGGCCGTTTGACAGGTGAAACGTGTTTAGATACATCTTTTCTTTATATTATGCACATATTATGCAACCATATTACATGAAAATGAACGCGAAACGCATATATATTTATTATGAGGTTACATCTTACGCCTACATTGTGAGGTTAAAACGCACACGTCACCTTATGCGTAGTTACTGTTTCTAGGTTAACTTTTCATATAAACGATGGAGAATACATTTGAAAATTGTGGTGTCGCTATATTATGCACCCAGATTTCATGGAAATGAACACGAGATGTTACATCTTTACCTAAATTGTGAGGTTAAAACACACACGCTACCTTAAATGTTTACAGCGCCGTTTTTGCATGAGAGACGCTTCAAGAGCTCTTTACAGGTGTGACATCCGGAAAAAATGAGTTTTTAGGCTCTTATTAGTCAGCTGATTCCACATAGCTGGGCCCGCAAAGTTGAAAGCACGTTCCGCAAACTTGGTGGCTCCAGGTCTCCTTGGTACTACCAGCCTGCAGAGTGCCTCCGATTTAGCTGACCGCAGTGTGAGCCGTCTTCCAGTGATATTGTCTGGGATACAGAGGTCGATCAAATATTGTAGTGCTTTTCTTTGAAGACTTTTGTACACCATGGATCACAAAGTATGTCATGGCTCGATAACTACAAAAGATTTTCATTTGAAACTGGGGTTAGTCATTTAAAGTGGATACCTTTAAAACCCCAAATATAGTCAGCGCAGTACAACGACGTTTTTACACATGCTGCTTTGTTCTACGATTGCAAATCAGAACCGTCGTTATACGAAGTTGGTATAACGATTAAATTAATGAGAAAAAATACACTTCTTATATACCATTAGATGGCTTCTTTTTTTCACTTTTTAACGATCCAAAAAAGTCAATATGGAATTTTTTGCCCATGCTACGATCATGACGATATACCACCGATTGTTGAATGTTAGATTATCGACCGTATTCTAGCTATTTATTTATATAAATTTTATATATTTCAAATTTACTCCTACCTTTTTTCACATAACAAAAAAAATTAAGGATTTCAAAATAAAACATTGTTTCTACGAATTACATTTAAGTGATTTGTAGACCTCTTTCTACTTAAGAAAGACAATCGAATTAAACCTCAAATATAGTCAGCGCAGTACAACAACGTTTTTACACATGCTGCATTGTTCAACGATCGCAAATCAGAACCGTCGTTATACGAAGTTGGTATAATGATTAAATTAATGAGAAAAAATACACTTCTTATATACCATTAGATGGCTTCTTTTTTCACTTTTTAACGATCCAAAAAAGTCAATATGGAATTTTTTCACATCCGTCATGTTCTACAATCATGACGATATATCACCGATTGTTGAATGTTAGATTATCAGCCGTACCGCAGGCTGGGCCAATGTCAAAAAATAAAGTGCCGCGCGGCCCACTCGCGTGGTCGGCTCCCTATAATTTTTGAAACTTTTGTTAAATACACATGCGAAGCCGGGGTGGACCGGCCGCTAGTATTTGATAAACATGTGCGTACATTTCTGATAGTAAATTTTCATAATTCTATATTTTTATACTATACTAATTTATATCTAATATTTTCATAATTCATGAATAATTAATTACTGTACAAGTAATTATTGAAGTCTGTATATTGAGAAACCAGAAACTGCAACTTCTAGGGGATTATTGTTGATACAGTGAAACTCTCTTAATACGTTTTTCAAGGGACCAGCAAATAAAAACTTATTAGGCATGAAAACATATTAACAGTGATTTCAATATTTTCATGAATTATTTACACATTCTAATTTTGTGTTTTAATTAAATTTTCGTTTATATTATATGACAATTAAAGGACATTTTATTTTTAAAAATGTAGTCGGTAAACATATAGGTACATTTGTAAAATATTACCTATGTAAATACAAATGTAAATGTAAAATATTACCTATGTAAATAAATAGTACCTGAAGGTCAGAAAACAATAAAAACCACCAAAACTATAAAAAAAAATTAGCACTGTCAAAAAATTTAAATAAAAATCGGTGTATATTTACAAATCAAAAACCTCACGAATATGAATAAAAAAATACAAAAAGCTACCTGTATCTACTTTCCCTGGCTTGGTAAAGATTGCACATTTGTAAAAAATAACCATTTGTAAATAGTATTCTATTTGACTTCATTTTAAAAATTTATCCCTTTGATGATTTCTACATAATTTAGGTGTTATTTATTCAACATACCGCCTAGAGCAACGCCCTCTTATTTGTGATTAATTACGATTTTCTTTATTTTAATTACGTTTGATTTCAGACTACCTAAATTTTTTCCCAGGCGCGAAGTAAATTCGTGGTATTTTTTATTGCTAAATTAAATTAGATCCGTTTTTTGTAACTCATTAAGGTCGACGCCACTCTACGCGTTTCTTCCGTCGCGTCTTTGACATCGCGTCAAATCTGCAACCGAATTTAGCCGTCACATACCTACTATATTCCGCAGCGAACCGCGCGGAGAACAAACACACGTGCGGACAATCTGTCAAATGTGGCGCGTTGCAATCAAAAACACGAGACGCGACGTTTCCGATTTTACGTTGACGTAAGTTCTGCGGGCGGGGAACCGGACAGACGTCGAAACGAGCGTTCTGCCGGCGGCGGCGGAACGATTGATGATCCGCGTAGTAGCGGCATTCCGCGGCGTCAAAGACGCGGCGGAAGATACACCTAGTGTGACGCCGGCCTTAGAAAACGATAGGAGATATTACGTAATTAATATTGCACACTGTTTCCTCGAATAAATACAACCAAAATGAAAACGGTTTCGTTTAGGTGAATTTATTTTGCGCCGAGTTGATTGATTTTGAAAAAAATATCGTGAATAATCGCCGGATAAATTTATTTATTAAATATTATTTTATTAGCCTATTCAAATACTGCAGGGTTTTTTCAGCGGCTAGAAATTTTGTGACGCCGCCAAACCCACTTAATTTTTATTGCGCCCATTTTTAGGAATGTTGAACAAAATTTCGTCTATCGAAAAACGTATTATGAAGACTTATTTGTATGAATAAATCGAGTTCGGCTATAAATATTTTCACGACTTAGGCGAGAAACGAACATAAGCGGAAAACGTATTAAGCCTAAAAAAAATATGAGATTTGTATGGGACTTTTTCGGGACCGCAGAATTTAAACTTATTTAGCGGGATAACTTATTAAAAGTGAATTTATTAAGCGAGTTTCACTGTATTTACATAAATATGTAGAACCATCACAAAAAAGTGTCTAAAAAAAAAGCAATCCCGCGAAATTGCGCGGCAGACAGGGTACATTCCGCGTTACGTATAGCCGGCATCCGACCAGTTAACTAAAAGTGAATGTAAGAAATTTTGAAGGCAGGAATAAAATCCACAAAAAATAAGTGTCTGTGTACGAGTACATACCTGCAACATATGTGCTTGTCTTGGTCTCCCGAAGGCAGCATGTTCATCCTCATCAGGCGGTGGCGGCGGAGGTAAAGGAGGAGATACGGATCCACCACGGCCCCCCACAGAGGCTCCGCTGAGAGAAGACATGCGCTGCAAAAATGACAACCACATAAATGTTTAGTTATCACCCTCCATTAATCTGACTTAGGGCCGGTTGTATTGGATTGGATTGTAGTAATAAAGGGTTGTGTGATTGGTGGAAAACGCAATGATCGATGGTTTAAACGAAAGATTACTATAATCCAAGTTGATACGATCCGCCATAAGATATATTTTATGTGAAAAAATTTGCAAATGTACGTGTGCGTTGATTTTAGCAAAAGTCAGACAAGTGTCGAAATTCTAAATTTCACGACCGTAATTTTTGGAACAATTTATTTAAAAATGGGTTTTAGAAGTAATAAAAAGTGGGACTATTGCCTGCCCAACATAACTTGGCGTGCGGCAGGATTGGAACTAAAACCCGCCCCGCCCGCAACCGGCGGCAACCCCTCGCCCTGTAATTCAGTACAATTTTGTATTTGACGGAAGCTGTGACATCTTGATTACCGATATACACTGAATTATTACGTCCAAAACAACCAAAACAGTCCGGGGTGGTGCAAGAACAATTGCCAATGAAGTATTAAAGTTTTGCGAAGCTGAAAAAGCAAATAATGGACTGATATTACCGTCTGACAGTTTGACATATAGAGCGGCCGCCGCGGAGCGTGCTGTTATCCGACCAAATTTATATTGAATGCTCTGACACTGGTCACCGGACATTCAGCACATTATGTATTGTGTAATGAATTTACAACCTGGCAACTTCTGTTTCGCGACAGGAGCGACCTCCCTCGCACACCTAGTTATCGTGGTGGCACTCTAAATAAAAGGCATTGATGGCGGGAAAACTTTTTTCAAATTTTTAAACTTTCTGAGATATAATTTTGAGGTTTCATCACAGGCCACCAAAATACATAGACATGAATTAACAATAAATTTCTTGGACTAGTTCCAAAACGTTCGACTTGTTTAAAAAAATGACTTATGAGCTTCTAAATTTTGAAATAATTATGAAAACATCAAACAAAATTATCTTGAAAAGGATGATATGTTTTGAAATAAGTCACGTTTCATTACAAAAATACGTTTTTACTTGAGGAAACGTTATTATATAAAGTCTCAACGATAAATACTTTGATTGCTTTGCAAATGTGTCTTAAATACACGTGAGACATACTTCCGCTGTGTCCCAATCCCCTTGACTAAAGGGATTTATTTCATCATTGTGCAATTTTATACTGTGTGGGTTTCACTGTATGCGCAATTTTGAATAAAATAACATTTGATTAAAAATGTTCCTAGGTTTTCACAGCCGTTCAGAATATCTTATTGTTCGAGGAAGCTGACTGCATTAGAAGGAAGCAGTCTTATTGTGACTTACAGCTCCATGAGAAGTGTGCATCATGTGTTGTCCGTGGTCACCGCTATCTGACCCAATCAACGGAGATGGTGGCGCTAAAAATAAAAACTCATTTGTAAGAAATTTTATTGTTACAGGGAAAACTGATCTCATTTAATTTTTGAGAAATGCCACAGTGCAAAAAAATGATTCTTAATGGGAAAAATTATTACATTTTCTTTTCTTTTGTATTCATGTGCATATTGTATTCACGTACATATTAAATTCATAGAGTGAAACTTGATTTCTTAAATGCAGAAATAAAATCTATGGTGTGGTATTACATGGGCCAATGTTTCGTATAAAATACATATCGATTTTTGGATAAATAATAGCGCAACGGAGGAATAAACTTACGAGGCATACTAGAGTGAAGTTCATGCTGACCATAAGTTGATGACGAGACTGAATGCTGGGTGGGGTGTACCATACCAACCTACAAATAATGATTATGGATAAATAATAAAAAATAAATTTATTTATAACAATTATATTTAGTTTTATGTATTTTTTTATTTATTTCCAAAATAATTTAAAATCACCCACAGTCACCACCTCCTTTAAAAGATATTTATATTTAAATTAGGCCAGGCAATGTATACTTACAGTAAAAATACCAAGTGTAATTATAACACAATTAGAGATATTCAAAAAAAATCTATAAACCCAATGATCGCAGAGAACTCATATCTTGATTTGAAATGAAATTTTTTTGAAAATTGATAACTATAGAAGCGAGCACAGAAAGATGTCCACCCTATAAAAATGATTAGTGCAGGTAAAAATGAGTTATAAAAACTAATTTTTTGTACCTGTTATTTTTTTTTATCTGTGTAGGGGTCTAGCTCAAAGATTGAGATCAGATTAGTCGTAACATTCAACGTGTTAGCATCTTGTATTTTTATTATTTGTGAAGGATGGCAAAATTAAAAAAAACTGAGCTTATTACGAAAGAATTCAATACTAACATTAGCACCGCAAAAAGTGAGTTCCACAGCTGTAGAACGAAAGATTGGATGCAGTAAGACTTCAGTGCTTAATTTTATAAAAAAAATTATCAGCATGTCTGCAGCGAAAAAAAGGCTACCAGAAAATAAAAAAGACATCCTTCGTTTAAGATCTTAAGATCGCTTAAGAAAGTGCTATAGATATAAGGACAGAATTTATCCATGCTGGT
Organism: Agrypnia vestita; assembly: GCA_016648135.1. Lineage (NCBI taxonomy): Eukaryota > Metazoa > Arthropoda > Insecta > Trichoptera > Phryganeidae > Agrypnia > Agrypnia vestita. Next base: position 141,229 of record JADDOH010000482.1, read on the forward strand.
GATTCACAAGCGGGTGTCCATACTATATGCCGAAGACAACGGTTTTCGTAAGAGGCCAGCAAAAAACTTTTAACTAAAAAAATATGCATGCCTGTCGCTTAGAATGGGTCAAAAAATATTAAAATTGGGATGAAATGGAATGGCGTTGTGTTATTTTCCCTAATGACAGCAAATTCAATATTTTTGGTTCAGATGGAATCGAGTATGTGAGACGGAGGTCTGGAGAACGTTTAAGCAAGGAGTGTCTCCAGCTAACAGTGAAACATTCTGCTGAACAAATAATCTGGTGATTTCTTTTTACAGAGTGGCAAGATTAGCTTTCATTAAAGGAACAAAACTCTATAAAAAAAACTTTTTGTTCCGTTGATTAAAATACATTATTCCGATATTACCGAACGCATTTTCCAAGATGACTGCGCCGTTTCATCGAGCAAAAACTGTAAGTATTATTCTTTTCTAATATATTTAAATATGAACATAAATAAAATTATAAAAACTTACTTATCAAATTTTATGAAAAAGAATGGGATAATAACACAGAATTGGCCCGAAATTGGTTGAGATCTGAATCATATAGAGAACCTGTTGCATAAAATGGCCATTGATATAAATGTATAAGCCTTCGTCAAAGGAAAATTTCAACAAAATTATTGAAAATGTGTGGCACGAAACAAATTTCAGAATTTTCAAAAAAGAGGACGGAAAATTTAGTGAATTCGTATTGAAAACAAATTGATAAAAATAAAGGAGGACCAAAAAAATACTAATCATTTTAATTTTTCTTAAGTAATAGAAAAACCGTACCAATAATGTGACACGTAAATTTTTAAATTAAAAAATAATTGGTAAAAAAAAATATTTTTGTACGAATTATTTTTTCCAAAATACTATAAGAAATTCTAAAACCGCCAAGTGCACTTCAGTTAAAAGGAATATATATTTGTTATTTATCTTGTTTAAACATTGCTATTATATAACATGAATTGAAAAGGGATCAATAAACAATATCAAAATTTGACATTACAAGAAAACTATTATTTTAAGGGTAGACACCTCTCCATGCTCGAAACTATTTGTTAAATTTAAAAACTTTGTAAACGGGTGTTCCCATTCACAGAAATCAACACCTGCCCCAATGTAAAACACTGCTACAAACGGGTCATAAATTATATAGCCTGTAAACGATGTATCAAGGGGTAAAAAAGTCATCTTTAGTCACCTGCGGCTGAACGATGGGAAGAGTAGAGTAGCCGGGTCCCCGCCGCTGTGCTGTGCCGGTGGAGTGGTGCGGGTGCCCCATGGGGTAGTTGGGAGCATAGTGGGACGGCACCTGAGGGGGTGCGACCGCAGGAGGCGTGCGGTACTCTCGGGACCCACTCTTTCCTGCAAACGATATTGATATTTATTTCATTTCAGTTTTATTATATCACTGCCCATCATGAATTGGCCCAGCTCAAGTCAATTTTTATTCAGTAGAGTGGTTAAAAAATTAAACAAAATAATTTTATAATAATATCTTTTATAATAAACAATAAATCATTACATAATGGCTATGAAAGCAAAGGCAGCTATATCCAAAAAACTAGAAAAAAATTTCGAATGCAGTCACGGACTAATGTAAAATGTACTGAATTCTAGATTTTATGTATCTGCTATCCCTTCCAAAATCGTGTTTACTGTAAATTTATAGAATATATTTCCTATAAAATCTCAAATTCAATACATTTTAAATCATTAATCTGTAATTAACTGCATTAAATTGTATATATATCCCTCATATACGATAAACATATTCATTTATCCATTTGTGATAAATTTATTCTAGATAAACATTGGAATGTTCTGAGCATAGTTATGTCCTTATGAAAAATGAAGTATTTTAGATAAGCATTTATTTATTATAAGGAGGAATATGTATTATACACATTAATTAATAGATGTCTCTCAATTGTCCAGGGCGGAAGGGAAAATAACTGGATTAAATAACTTGTCAAAAAAATTATTATCCTAGATAATAATTCACACGGCCATGTGACATTGACGAAAATATGAAATTGAGACCATAAAATAAGAATATTAAACAATCTAAAAAGTTAATAAAAAATAATAAATGAACGATGCACACCTAATTAAAATTTACATCACACTATTACAAAAGACCCATACCGTTTCTTATATAAATAGATTTGTCTCTGTGAGACTTCCATAATTTATCTTAATTAAAATTTACAATTTTACACAATGCGTCTGCTCAGTCGCAACAATAGTAAACACCGAATATAAGCATGCCCTAATAAAATTTTGTGGGATTTTTAGGACCAGAATTTCCGAACCATGATGTAATTTTGCCAGTTTTATTTTCTGGAATATTTTTTTATCTATTCTTATATAAGGAGGCAATTTTGGTTGGACTAGTGTCACACTAGAAGTATGTGTTGAGACAGTTTATAGTTGATTGTAAAATTTAGTAATTTTAACATGTGAATTGTGGTTGAATGAAGAATATTTTTTAATTGTAACATTTTGTTGTTATTGCTACAGGTAATCAGAAGCCGATCAATGAGTCTGAATAATTAAGTCTGTTAAACCTATCAAAATAAAGATTTTTTAAATAGAAGTCGTATTTTGGATTAAACTTGTACTTAAGGACATTCCGAAACTGGTCAGCGTTAATTAATAAACTTGAAATCGTCACAATCGTAGAATAACGATGCATGTGATTTTTCTCAAGTTTGAAGTTTAAAGTTTTATTTACATAAAGACACATTATGTCATAGCTCAATAACTACAAAAGATTTTCCTTTGAAACTTGGGTTAGTTATTTAAAGTTGATACCTTTCAAACATCAAATATAGTCAGCGCAGTACAACAACGTTTTTACACATGCTGCATTGTTCTACGATCGCAAATCAGAACTGTCATTATACCAACTTCGTACAATGACGGTTCAATTAATGAGAAAAAATACACTTTTTATATACCATTAGATCTATATTTTCACTTTTTAACGATCCAAAAAAGTCAATATGAAATTTTTTGTACATCTGTCATTGTTCTACGATCATGACGAAATGGTTATTATAAAATTATTTAATATTTAGCAATAGTGTATTCATAAAGTTACAGTTGAAACATCATAAATAGTTTATAATTACCAAGAGTTCCCATTCCGCTACCCTTAGCATTTGGTGTGGGGGCTCTGGCGGCTTGTGGAGGAGTGGGGGGCTTGGTGGTGGGAGCAGGAAGAGCTCCCCCTGCCCCAGGAGGGGCGCCGGACACAGACCCCCCTTGTGAGCGTTGGCGCTGCCGAGGGGTGCCACTTCCCCATCTCACACCGTGGCCAATCTCATCCAATACTGTATGATAAGAAATTAAAATGTTTTTTTTTATTAACTGATGAGCATGACTAAAGAATTACAACATGATTTAAAAAAAAAAAAAACTGTTAGCGATTTCTATTTTAGATGAGTACTGATACAATTTTGATAATCTTGTGTCTGTAACCTACATACACTGAAATACCATATAATTATCGGACACTGTGTCACTGAAATGAAACTAGTAAAACCGTATCAGAAAAAATATTTGATGATAATAAAAATATCATAAATTATAATACAGTACCGTTAATTCAAACCCCAATAATTTGAAAATTTTCAAAACCACAATGTTAATTTCATAATCAATTCGAAGCAATTATTAGCCCTTTGCATCCTAAATCAATATTCGAATAACAAAAACCAACATTTTCATAAAAAAAAATGCCGAAATATGCATTTGCAGTGAATGTCCAGCCTTAACCAGCAGGATGCCGGCCGTACGTAACGCGGAATGTACCCTGTCTGCCGCGCAATTTCGCGCATCATTTTAGACACTTTTTTGTGATGGTTATATTCATGTAGAAATCAACAATAATCACTAAGAAGTTGCAGTTTCTGGTTTTTCAATATACAGACTTCAACAATTACTTGTATAATAATTACTTATTCATTAATTATGAAAATAAATAACGAAATTTACTGTCAGAAATGTACGCACATGTTTATTGAATAAAACCATGGAAGCAATGAGGTGAGTATTTCGCGAAAACGGCGCTATACAAATTATCCAATTATTATTATTATTATTACTAAAGATATAGTATTTCAATATTTTCATTCTAAATATATCAAAGAATATAAAAAAAGTAACCCATAAAAACCAAGTTTTTATTATACTCCCTTTCTTTGTAAAATATAACAACAATTAAAGACGAATTAAAAAATAAAACATAACGCTAAACTTACAGTAATTTAATATATTTTTAATTTTTTATATTTTTATATATTTATATATAATAATATATAATAATATTTTTAAAATGTCGGATGTTTTGAGCTTTGATAAGGATACTTCATGCTTTGAAGATTAAATTCTAAAAACATTTGTCAGTCAATTTAGATTTTAGAAATTCGTAGTGAAGTACCTATTATGTATACCGACGGAGTAATTCAAATTTAGAAAATATTCCGCGACATTATCGGGCCGCCGTTGCTAGTTCAAACTTTTGTAATGATTCCAATTTGAAAAAACCATTAAAATTTCTAATCTAATCTAATAAAAAATCCGAAATCATACTATAATTATTCATTTTTTTTAACGAAAATTTGATAGACCTTCTTGATCGTCGCCAGGAGTCTATTTGCAAAGTTTCAGCTCAATTGGATCACGGGAAAAGGGTTAAAAATCGATCCAAAGTTTTTTCGACGGCAAGCCGGCAAGTAAGCAGACGCCACGAGTTAATATAAAGGGAGTAAAAATACTTAATTTTAACACTTTTTTATTTAAAAATAACACTTTCTTTAACAGATAAATAACACAATTAATGCGTGTTTCGAAGATAACATTTGGAATGATTTTTTGTCCGGTTTGCGCGGCAAATGAGGTTACTTGACAAATAGAACTTGTTCATTCGTTCAAAAACTTGAGATACAACAAAGACTAAGCTTTAAAAACCCATAAACGCAGGTAAAATAGGCCGAATTCGCATACATATCTAGGGAGCGCAGATCTGCACTCTGGCACATAGAGGGTACAAAAGTTTTCGCGCAGATCTGCACTCCGGCACCCGACCGGTTAACGGGGTTCCGCCTTATTTGAAAAGTTTTTTTTTGGATCCCTTGAATTTCGAATCAACAAGGTTCTACTGTATAAAACATTAGTGACTCCCTTGAGATTCAACTCCTGAAGGTAAAAATTAAATACTTGATTTACAGTTTGAAAATATAAACTTTATGCACATTTCCAAATTTTTTATGTTAAATGATTTATATACAGGTGCATAATATACTTCATCACCGAGAATGTTCGCTCGCAATAAATGATTTTTTATTAAATTACTGAAAGTTTTTATTAATTGTCATTCTCTAGGCTTTCGGCCTTCCTTCCACCATAGATAGCAGATCACTGATTTATATCCAGACACAACGAGTGACAAGTACTTCTTAAATTTAAAAAAAAAATGATGTTACACACCAAAATAACTGCTAATAAATTGATAATTCTGTATCACAGATCAGTTTCGTAGTTTGGCTATATCACCAAAATTGTATTATTGTATAAAGATAGAAAATTTATTAAATTTTTTTAATGCAAATATAATCCGACAAAACACCACTTCACCATCTTAACTCCGCAAATTAATGCACGATTCATATTAATTAATTACAAAATAACAAAAGTTCAAATAAACTAACAATTTTGCAATTGTGAACAAAAAACGACTTAAATAGAATTGTTGAGATATCAATGTCAAAAAGAGAAGACAACACATATTTTATTCTATCAAATTACTTACATGTATAATCAATGGCCTTGCGCACATATTTGATTGGTTTCTCTGGATTAGCAGGCGCAATTATCTTATACTGACGGTTAGTGACCTTATTAGCAGTCAGCACCCCAATTTCACGACGTGCCACCTTTTCCTTGTGGATCATCACAGTCTGAGATATGTGATTCATCTGACTTTCCATTTCAGCCAGTTGCATTGTCTGCAGATCCAGGAGCTGCAGGAAATTGTAGGCCAGCGTGTTTATCTGATAAGCGACACTAGCCAAGGACTGTGTTGTATAGTTTTTAGTGCTCTCCAAAGCGACACGCTTATTGTCAGACTGGAAATAGTTCGCCTCACAGTACTCCGCGACCCTTTCGAGATTTGTATGGCTGTCCGTGAGATTATTGCGACCCTCAGGTATCTCTACCTGCAGCAGAGTCGCTAACTCAGCCATCTCGTAGGGCGCCGGACCTGTAAATGAATACTACGATTAGAGCGGACGAAAATAAATTGAAAACGGAAACGATAGCATTATCAGCCGTGGACTTGTCACGGAAGGATGGCGGATGGAGCCGTTTTTATAAGTGTTATTGATGCAAACCTTCCGTTTTATAGCGATCCAACGTAACGAGTAAACGATACTTTCCAAAAAGCCGACCTAAGTCGACCCTAAAATGTCAAACAATAATCTTCCACCCGAACAAAATTACATACTGATAGAAAACAATTCAAATAAAATAGAACATCGAACACCGCAACAGCACGATGACAGCTAGGGAACCTCCCAAACTTCCGATTCCCGATCACCCACCAATGCACCAATCACGGATGACCAGCTTTGACAAATATGGTTTCCCTGTTTTCATAGAAAATTTTTACATATCGTAAAATTGTAATGTCGTCGACGAACACCAATCACAAAATGAGTTTTTCAAAATATACGTTGACTATTGGTTAACAATATATAAATGGCGACTTTTTTTTCCAACTCAATTGAGTTCCACGGATTTAATAAATAGTACCTACCTTTGTCGTTTATTTATTATTCTCAATATAAGATATTATCTTTATACTGGTAATACAGTTCTCACAGCATTGTCAAAATATTTGCGATCGAAATATGAAATAAGGTTTTCGTTCTTCAAGGAATATTTTATTTATTTCCTGTATTAATTTAAAATAATCTTGTTTCAGTTTAAATAGCACTTAACACACATTTGAAGCATACTTACACAATGTGCTACTTGATTGCCTGTGTTTGAAAATTTGTTTTACACTAGCGTATGTTTATACAATTAAAAGGTAAATAATCAATACTTTTAACATGCATGTAAAAAAATATTTAAACTTTTGATATAATTTAATATGTCTTTGCTATCGTTCTTAAATATTGAATTGGTTTGTGCATTTATGAATATTTTCGTTTATTTATAAATGAATAGTGATAAAGTTTCTAGTGTTTAGTTTCTTCATGTTTCTATTTGATTAGTTTCATCTTTCAATCTCGCCAAACGTACCATACCATTACATTTTCTGTTAGATGTTTATTTTTATATTTTAAAAAATACATACTATCCACTATAAACTATTAGAAATCTAATGTATTTTCTGTACAAGCTAATATTTTGGTAAAATTTTATTATAGTTTTAAAAAAAGTAATGGATAAAGGAATGACCATTTTTATAAATATGTAATTATATTTCAGGTGAAACAAAATGGACTACGACTACTTGATAAAATTTTTAGCAGTTGGAGATTCTGGCGTTGGAAAAACGAGCTTTTTGTATCAATACACTGACGGAATATTCAACACACGCTTCATATCTACCGTAGGCATTGACTTTCGAGAAAAAACTTTGGTAATTAATTTATAAAAATTATGTTAAGCAAAGTAAAATGTAGTAAAGCGCACTAAGTAGTGTAAAGTTCAAATCATTTTTATTACTGACAAAGATTTGCCAGAAGCCAAAGTAGACATTGTTTAGATAGGTAGATATAATAATTCTTTATATTATTTAGGTACGCATTTTTTAATATACATTTACATCATATTACTCATGGATAAATAAATAATTGGTCTACTTTCATTCTAATTACATATTTATCTTTGGTAGGTTTAATCATTGACATATTATAATATAGACACATTATACCCATACTAGCTGGCTTTCATGTGTAGCAAATATCGCATTGAAAGAGACAACAAATCACAGCACACTTATTTCACAAACGCTATGCGTGTAGACAGACAAATCAGGTAATTTGAAGTCACGGTGACTAAAATAACATACTCATTCATAAATAGTGTACGACACTCTGTTCCTTTTTTCCCGGGACTTTTTTTTTCTGCGAAGCTTTGCGCCCGATCACAAAGAAGCTCCGTTCGATAACAAATGCTAGTAAGGCAATTACCTTACTTTTGAGTTGCCAAGATTTCACGCTTAATTATGTCATTGGGTTTAATCTTCTTAGGGGTTTTTGATGACTACACCCTTATCTGATATATCTTTAGAATTTCTTATCTTCAGAATTTCCTTTAGAAATTATGAGGTGGGGTATAAAAGCAAAAGCAGCAATATCCAAAAAAAATTTAATGATTGAGGATTACAAATTTATAATGTAATGAATTCAAGATTCGAAAAATATGGTTTTGAAAGTGATAGATACATAAAATCTAGAATTTAGTAGATTTTAAATTAGCAATCCTCGGTGACGGCATTCAAAACATTTTTTGGATATTTACTGCCTTTGCTTTTATACCTTATATATAGTAAAGCAACAAAAATATGTTTCATTCTCATAAAAGATTATTCTTATGTAACTCATGATATATTTCATTTTTAAAAATAATTATTGTGCTAATGTATTGTGTGTTTCTGCTCTAGGTATCTGCTGAAATTTCATAATATTATTCATATTCATATTGTTGTATTTATGTTTTCTTTTGTTTTGTGCATTTAAAAAATTTATACTGCAAAACTTATACATAATTAATTGCAAAATCTGAACATTGGTGACAGCTAGTATGCCCAATAGCTTTGTATAAAGCAATACAAACTTTTGTCTGTCTCAACACAGAGTCCCGAATACAGAGACAATACTGATTTAAAGGTTAAGGTACGCTTTAAAAGCGTAATATGCATTACTAAAATGAATTTTTACTATGTATATAATTGAAATAAAATAAATAAATAGATATGATGCGCTTGACCAAGATCAGGGAAGTACTAAATTAAAAATTATGTACCAAAGAAAACCTAACCAGACATTTAGAAATCTAATATTTTGCTGGCTACCTGGAATTAGGCTCCTAAAAATATGGGTCATTATTGTTTGTTTTTTCACTCCAAAAAATATTATTAAATATGTACCTACATGTTATTTATGAATGTCTTAATTATAATAACCAATCATTTAAATCTAAAAAATGAATAATGGTATTTTTTATGCTTGATTCTGTACATAGAAAATTGAGCACAATAATTGATTGATTTTTATAACAATTGAATAAAATAATCGGTTACTGTCACATAATAAAATATTGTATTACTATCTTACCCAGTTGGTGGAAAAATATGGAACACAATATAGGATTGGAATGTATATAAGTATTATGTTAAGTCACACTGACACAAAACTCCAAGTACAACAATTATGATTGTTTCTACTCGGTAAATAGTATTAACATAGTAGAGCATATTCGGTAATCAAAAATAGGTGTAGTGTGGGCATTAACAGAATGTGAGGGAATACCTCTGGAAGTATACTGGAAGACCTCAAATAATCAAAATTTTAATCTCTCTGGGTTATTATTAGTAAAGACATAGGAATGTGTTCTCATAGAAAATAGATTTTCATCAAAAATAACATGTGTTACCGTTTAAACATCACAATTTCATTATTTATACACCATTATTATGACACTAATGAAACAAAAGGTGCTAAACATGCTTTCTTATAGAAGCTTCTCTGTTCCAAAGTCATACATTTTGAAACACAATTTCCATTACTGGCTTCAACATCAACTGGTTGATTCAATGACACTGTTAGCATATGTAAAATTATTTTATGCTACACTAATAGAAGAACTACATATTAAAAATACTCATCATTGCTTTAATTAATTTGTTCTGCTTGCACTACATTTGTAATGTGCAAATTTGTAAATTGACTACCACATTTATTTTAGTATCCATTATTATGATTCACTAACATGTACGTAGGTTTAGTATATAGCAGCACACAGGCATATCCGCTCAAATTATATACATACATATGTATTTAGTGATATTTGTGTACCAAAGTATAAAAAAAATATCGCTATGGCATTTCCATGTGGTATCTGGAACCCTAGGTTTTCATAATGTATGTATAAAGAATCAATTTTGGTTGGTAATTTTATAACTTTCTTCACAATTTAATTTACGGGTAATCCTTCGATATTTTATACATTTTTCCACTTCTTAATTTTAGTGTTCCCAAATTTTTTCATAGCAACAAAAACTTAATGAAAGAATAACTTTCAGCTGTTTTTGAACTGAAAAATCCATTAAACATCTTGGATTGTTCTTTGAATTGGAGATAACCGACATCGTAATCAATTTTGCAACAGACCGATGTGGACCTCGGCTTCCTCGAGCTACTGCCATCGCTGCAGTCTGTCCTTCACTCTCTTCTCTAGTTCATGATGCCGACAGCGTGTGCATTCTCTGTAATATAATCTGACCATCATGATTCGGGACCAAAAATCCTCAGTTCCAAAACTTGCCCACTTCGGTAGCACTGACTTAATTACTTGAATTATTTTGTGTGACTAATTTGTGATGCATATATGTACATACATGGAATACGGGTAACATCAATATTCTTACTACATACATACATTTTCAAAATAAGCTTATCACCTGTACAATGAAAATATAACTAACTTGGTAGACTGAGTCTCGAACTCCTGACCAGATCACTAGATGAGTGTCTTAATTAAAAAGTTACCCATTGACTTCAATATTCACAAATTTTTTGATTCAAACCAGTAAATGTATTTTGGTACTTTTTACTGATGACGCATTATTCAGGTCCGTAGGCCTGGAGTGCTTTGTGGATCTGCTTTGAAATAACACATAAAGAAAGTATATTACAGTAGAATCTCGTTAATTCGAAACTCGAAAATAACATTTTGAATTATTCGGAACTCCGTTAATTCGAAATTCAAGCTACGAAAAAAATCACGAAGCTATCGCAAAATTTGTCTAAAATCATGAAACTAAAAAAAGCATTACTTTTGAGAAAAACATCTTTATTTTTGCGTATTTCAAGAAATCGTTTTGAAAACGCAATATTTATTATGTTAATATAAATATCACGACATTTCTATTACTAAAGTACCCGATAATGACATGTATTTGTTATTCTCACTTGCGAAAAAATTAATTTTTTTTTTTCAATTTTAATATGTGAACTAAAATGTATTGATATATGGCGCAAGCGGCTAAAAATTATTCCAAATTAAGAATATTGGGGTTTTCGAATTATCGGGGTTAATCTACTTTGAAATTAACATTTTGGGACCTCCGGGTTTGACAAATTTTGAATTATCGAGGTTCAAATTAACGCGGTTTTACCGTAATTACTAACTTGCTATTAGAGGAAGGCTTTCAGTAGACAAATAGTGCAAAAATTTGCAATAGTGATAGATTTATCAAGTTGTTTTGAATTGTGAAATGACCTATATCACTTTGTCTTGTATTTTTGTTAATTCTTACTAGCAGTAGTTTTTCTAGTGTAGACTTGTGTTTTAGATATACCAACTAAATGGAAGGAATCATAAAATACACTTGCAGCTCTGGGATACTGCTGGGCAGGAAAGGTAGGTCTTTTCATTTTCACTATTTGAAGAGAGACAATATTCATTCATTGCACTAATCTCACACAAAATTATTTTTTCTAACCACACCATACTTAAAAAAATGCTTTCCTTGATAATGTCCCCTGTATGTATTGTCTGTATGTATAGTCGCATGGACTATCCTATACATATGTATGTATAGAATAGTCCATGCGACTAATTTAGACTTTTCTTGACAGATTTCGAAGTCTTACCACAACATTCTACAGAGACGCTATGGGATTTCTTCTCCTGTTTGATCTAACTAATGAGCACTCGTTTCTAGAAGTGCGAAATTGGATCGAACAACTTAAGGTATTCCACTTGTGAACTAAATTTATTAGAATCTTCTTGACCATTTTTTTTAAACTCTTAGAAACTTCCCTTTTGGAAACAAAGTCATTTGTGACTTAGGGATTATTTTGAATTTGTTGGAAAGAAAAGTGTTTATTGAAGGTATGGGTCTATATGTATATAAAAGGGCGAAGCCACACTTAGCCGATATTACATACTAATCATATTCCTCACCGTTTAAATATACTTTATTCGACAATATTTGAATTTTTCAAGTAGTTATTAATTAATTAAGATTAAAAAAAAAAAATTTGACATGTGTCGCCATATCTATGATTAATGATTACAGCCGTCCTAGCTGGCATATATTTTTTAATTTTTAGGTTTTCTTAATGCATCAATGATTCTATAATTCAGTTTAAAAAATCAAAATATAACCACAAGTGCAATAAAAATAAAAAGCAATATATTTTTGGACATGTTCAAATTTTTTGGAAAATATTAATGGTATTTTGTCCCCAGAGGGATCATTATTAAATAAAGATAATTTATAGTTGTTTTACAGAGACAAAGCTATTTATATAAAAAAAAAGTGGGTATGGAAGTCTTTTGGGTGTTTATAGGGCTTACAACCTAGCATATGGCTAGTTTAACTGATCACTTTACTTCAATTACTGAATTTTGTCCCCGGAGATCATTAATTAAGATAGATTAATGATATTGCACTGCATTGGTAAAAGAATATCCAGTAATTGTGTTCCTAAAAATTAAAACATATTTTAAAAAATGTTGTGAATATAAACCGGTCAAAAAGAGTCTCAATTTACCAGCGGCGACATCTATATATCGAGGGAAGACAGCCAAAAGGGTGTATTTTTCGAACTTTATGGGAGAGCAAAGTGAGTTCTGCCAATCTGATTTTGTCAATATTTATTTTAATACTAAACGATTTCTATATTTGTTATGCATAAACAAATGTGGAAATCGTTTAATAATAAAATAAATAATATTGACAAAATCAGAATTACGGAACTTTTACTCTCCTGTAAAGTTAGAAATAATCACTAACGCCCTTTTGGCTGAGGACCCTCGATATACATATGTATATCGTTTCATGGGAATGACAGATTTTCAAAAAATCTATAGATGGCGTTAGCACTGTGGTTATAAAAATTCAAAACATGTTGGATAAAAACCACACATACAACTTTTAAAAATTTGTTTGATGTGTAGGTAATCTTGGGTGGAATTGTTAAACGTTGCATTTTTTTTAAATAGAGATGCAAACACAGAATATGTGTCACATCAATATTCTTACTATTTCAAAACAAAGCTAAATGCTCGTGCTATGAAAATAGGCTTAACCGCTGGTCTGAACCAACAAGCTACTTATTTTACTTACATTATGTTAAGTGAACACTTAAGTCAGCCATATGACAGGTTGTAAGCCCTATAAACACCCAAAAGACTTCCATACCTACCTTCCCATATGAGCAGCTTCATCTTTGTGATGACTATAATTTATCTTAAAAATAAAATGGTTTATTTATTATTGACTAATAATAAAGATAATGCTTCATTTCAAATTATAGACACACTGCCTGACATCATCCCCGGACATTGTACTCTGCGGGCACAAATGCGACATGCAAGAACACAGGGTGATAAGCGAGGAGAGAGCCAGAAAGTTTGCCACGGATAATGAGCTCACTTATCTGGAGACCAGTGCGGCCACAGGGCAGAACGTGGCAAGGGCTATCGAAGTTCTTCTCGACAAGGTCATGTACAGGTGAATATTTGAACCCCTTGATGCTATTGATTTTTTGACGTACACCGCTTGCGTTTTATATTATTTTAGAGACTGCAATTTATATCAAGGGATAAGTGCAGAATGTGGCGGGAGTTGTCAGATCAGCCATTTTATCTATACGATACACGAACTATAGACAATTATTCAATGATATCCATAGATACATATAAAATTTCAAAGGAAAAGGCCGATTTGTCAAACATACTAAGAAAATAATTGCAATTTTTAAATTGGAATTACTCGTTTAATATAAGAGTGCCGGATTATTTTACGACATTTTTGGAAGGAATCAGGACATTCAATTATACTGGAAAATGTGTGAATATTAAAAATAGCTCCCAACGCCACATTCTGCGTTACACCCTATATCAACTTTTGATGTTAAATCAAAATGATTGATTATTTCTTCATTCACATTTTATTTATTGGACACATTGTCCACATCTCCTTCTTTAATATTTTTATATCCACTGTGAGGCATAGCGCTGTTGCTAGTTCTCGTTGCTTTTCACAATCCCCTCTGGTTCTGCGTGACTCTCCTAATCTTATTATTCTAGCGTATATGTGGTCGGTCTTCTAAAAAAATGTCCAGCATTGCTCTTTCCAAGGCTCTTTGTGTAGTTGTTAATTTTGTTAAAATTTGTTGTATAAGAGTTATACATTTGTGCTCTATATGTATGTGTGTTCTATTTACACAGCACTTTGTTTTTATTTGGGTTAATTTTGTAAAAATGAAGAAGATTGCCTAGCATCAACTCAAATCTTTTTTACTAACATTGTCATTATGTCATTGGTGTTCTGAAATAATAAGGTATTTAAAGAAAATCTATTAAGTATGTATGTTAAAAAAAAACAGCATTAAATGCCAAATGTATGCAAAATATGCCCCGCTGATGGTGTAAAATCTTTATTTCAATCATTAGCCGGTTTTTGCCTTTGTAAAACATATATAAACAATATTCGAAATGATGCAATTCAGTAATAAAAATGCTTTTGTAATAGTCATATCCACAGACAAATTATGATGGTTTCCTTTATTTTTGGTGTCATAGATAAATATGTATCAAGAACATAAAAGCAATCTTATCCATTAGTGCAGAGTTCTCTAATCACACGGTAATGTCGCACAATATTCCAAATAAGTAAATAATAATTAAAAGAAACATCAACATTTTTGCTTAGCTCTTTCTGAAATAAAATATTTATGGTGCAATTTAAAAAAATCCTTAGGGGAAGAGTGTAAAACTTCACATGAGTAGATTGATTACCATCGTAATCCCACCCTGGTGGGTCATGGATAGTAGCCAGAAAAATTATTCTTCATCATTGTCTGTCTAACGTGGCCGCTTGTTGGAGAAATCCTCTACGATGACACCTTGCCACTAAGGATTCGGTCTTTCTTTTCTCTTACATTTCTCTGGGTTGGTAAACAAAACATTATTTGCTAGTTCCTTGTCTTCTATCTCTTGCAGCCTACCAATTATGATTAGACTATGCTGACATCAATGTACAGCATGTAAAACTTTCCATTATTATGTCTTCACCAGGTACCATCATCATTAATCGGCCCAAATATTCAGTGGAGAATTTTTATTTCAAATACCTAAATATGTTAATGGATTTTTGGTAATTCAGCAGACACAAGGTTTAGAACCCTAGTTTTGTTTATTGTGTGATAATAATTATTTAACATAAGGTTAATCCTTCCTCTCCGATGCTGTAAAATGAGATGAAATTGCCTCTTATCGTGTGAATATCTCTGCAAATATACTACTAATACAGAATTCATACGTTAGGCATTCCTCCGTTATGTATTGGATAAAATAATTACAATATGTAAATATTATACAGATGCAACTAAAAAATGTTTGCTTGAAGAAAATGATTTTTTTATACATTTGTCAATACGTGTATGTATTGTAAGTAGCAGTGCACAGAGCACAGACTGTAATGCGCAATGCGTAGTTCGCAGGGCACATGGTGTTGTGGGATTGTCGATTTACACTCTCTAGTAGCGGGGCGCACGCTGGTTGGGTAGTGGGACACGCGTTTTTATTTTAGCACCGTATGGGAAAGGTTAACTAAGTTTATATTTATTTACTAGGAAAGAAAAACCTAATGAACAGAGTGTTATTTATTATTAAAAATATTTTTTTATTTGATTAATGAATAATAAATAATCTTTTATTTCAGAATGGAGACATCTGTTGAATGTGCTTTGATGTGCTCAGCTACAAAATCCAACAATCCTGTACAATATCTTAAATCAAATAATGAACAAATCAAATCCCCTCTTTCGTGTAACTGTTAAATAATATGATGAATCAAAAAAATAATTTTCATGCATTTGTTTGTGATGGTAAATTATGACACCTATGAAAAATCATTTTAACTTTCCGCATGTACTCTATAGCAAAATGGGATCTCAGATGTTTTTACAACCAATAAATGTGGGAGGTTGGCCGGTTATAAAAAATAACTTACCGTAACAAAGTTTCTTGTGGGGATAGGCAGTGTCCTGATGTACAATGCTCGCTTCATCCACATTCATACGTCTTCTCAAGCATGCTCGTCGATTGTTGAGGCTTCCTACAGGACCATCTTCCGTTACCTGGTTTGTCTGGTCATATTCAGTCTTCCCTGGCTGTTCTATATTTTTGGAGGTATAATAATTTGCATCTTTAACCTTATTACCAATCTCTCCCTGTTAATTCCTTTCTAAAACCATCTCAGTGATAATTTTTTAATTGCATTCTCTATACATTCTATATATAGATCAGCTATATTTTCACTCCTAATTTTTTCATTCTTTACCATATTATAAATTAATTAGCTTTAACATATCAACAGTTACTACGTAAACCAAGGGCCGGTTGTAGCCATTTGGATTATAGTAATCTTTCGTAAAAATCATAGATTTTTGTAATTATTATTATGTACTTAATTGAATTTGAGTTTTAAAAATGTGCAGTGGTAATAATGTATTAAATATTGATTAAACTCTAATATGTATAATACTGGCTCATTAAAAGAGCCATCTGTATTACATTTGTATATTACTAATTGATACACAAAAAATTCCAAGGAATATGCAAAAAATTCAAGTAAAAAAACTATTTTATCGAGTTTTAATCATATTTGGCATTCGTTTAGAAGATTATTAAAATTTATGTATGTTATTATTTATATCATAAAATTTGCTTATTATTAATTGCATCGATACGCACTTTTGCCGTTACGATATGGATACCAATATTTATAAAAAAGTATCGACAATACCGATACCGATGCGGACAGTGGTAGATTTCAAAAGGTGAAAAAATTGTGGGTTTAGATTAAAAACAGATGAAATAACTTGTATAATATTTATTTAGAATATTTACTTTATAATGAAATTTTAAAAATTGTAATTTAACAGAACATAACGTTATTATGATTATTATATGAGTAGACTGTTGGTGTAGTGGTCATGACGCTCGCCTAGTGGTCTGGTGATCGGTGGTTCGAGCCCCATTCCAGGACAACAGCAATTTGTCCTATTTTCATAGCACAGGCTTTTGGCTTAGTTTGAGAATAGTAAGAATATTGATGCGAGATGTATTCCGTGTTCGGAATGAAATCATGAAACGCGGGGATTTTCGAGCGTAGATAAGTTGTGCAGCATTTAAACATGAACGAATTAAGCGCGAAGATGATGCGTTTACACATAGATTATCTATATTGCGAAATTCAAAGTATATCGATGTATCGGCAAATTAACATTGCCGATTTTGATATACATATCAGAAAAGCCACGATATCGCCGATATATCGGTATCGGATGTATCCCTACTTATTATCTAATCAGTATGCCAAATACCTTTTACGTACCTAAGTCAATTTATTTATTACTTAAAAATTAATATTTTTAAAGAATTATTAGTATTTAAAATTTTCTGTGATAGTGATGCCACCAATGACCATCAATTTATTTAAAAAAAATTACTTCCTTCTAAATTGCCTTATAAAGGTTTTTATAGAGAATTTTTCTTATTATATTTCTTAAAATCATGTAGGTATTATATTTATTTTTCAACTTACCTACTATAAAACAATTTTATTTTATAATATTTATGTACAGGTCAAGTTGTTGGTCATGGCACTTCAAGAATGTATTGTATACAAAGGGAAAAATTTCATTTCAAAATGAAGACTACAAAGTGTACACCACATTTGTAGTAAAAACTACATGAAGTGAACCAGTTGTAGTACTACTGAAGTGAAGTAATTGTAGTACTACAAAATTGTAGTATTAATGAAGTGAACTATTGCAGTACTACAAAATTGTAGTACTACAAAATTGTAATGACCTGCAAGAAGTGCTTCTTGAAAAGTGTACTACTGGAAAATTTTCAAAACCATGGTGGGGGGAGGATTGTTTCAGTTTCCGAAAATTTCTTCATTCGGTCCCAAAATTTTTCAAACGTTGGGGCGGGGGGGTTGTTTCGATTGACAAAAATTTCTTCATTTATCTACATCGACTTCCCAAAAATTTCACATAAAAAATGTACTATTTGAAGTATGTACTCGATAACTTTGAAGTGTGTGTACTTTGTAGTGTTCGCTTTGAAATGAAGTGTACTATTTGAAGTATGTAATTTCAATAACTTTGAAGAGTGTGTAGTTTGTAATGTGCACTACACTTCAAAAGGTGTGAAATGTACACTTCAATGTAATGTAGTACTCCATTGTAGTAGTGAGTACAGAATGGATCCATCACTATTGTATACCCATCAATGTGTGCATTATTGTTCATATGTGAGAAGGAGACAAAGTTATATGACCACTTCACACTAATCAGTAATGCAATAACGCACTTAATAACTACACAGTATTGACGCGTGTCGGTATACAGCACACACTTGAAGCGCTATGACAAAAAAATTGACATTGATTTCTATTAAAATTTACATTTATTTGAAATAATTTATAATAATATGAATTATTTACATTTTACATATTGAAATATCTGAAAATGTTTGTAAAAATACTGTTGTATTAGATATTTACAACTTATTCAAGAATAAAGCATAAGATTATACATATTTATGTAGTTTTTAACTTACAGAATAAAATTGTGATCCAAAAACAAGTTAATAGAAAAATTATACTTTTATCAGACTTCTTATAAAAACAAACATTAAATTATTTTTATTATTTACTGGTATTCCACTGTTGCTGCTATTACAAATCTTCTTATGGAGCGATCATTCTGGCGATTACGCCTTTATTTATCGCCGCACGGAACAACTCAGTCGAGTTACACCTATACCAGTTCCTCAAGTTACGCGGCATCTTCCTATGCTTCATTTACCACTTATTTTCCCCTGTATGACGAGTTGGTTTAGACTATATTTAGGTCCTCTCATAATACGAGATACTCAAGCTTTCTTGTCTTGGTAGTCTGCAGCACTTCTCGGTATTTTTTCGTATGCCGTAGGACTTCAACATTCGTCACTCTATCCACCCAGGTAACTTTCAACAGAGCCACATCTCAGAAGCCTGGACTTTTTGGATTAGTTCTTGGTTTAATGTCTATGCCTCCATCCAGATTATTATACATACATATATAAATACTTTTTTCACAACTAATTCTCTACTTGACAAATATCATAACACTTCCTCTTTCTTCAAAGTTCCACTTTTCTGTGGATGTTGAAAATCATCGCTACTGTTTGAACTTAATCACTCCGCATTGAAACTTGTTATGCAAGTACATACTTCAACCATGAGATGTGTCTTCTTTATGCATTCTGTTTCCCTTGAATCTTCCCATTTACTATTACTTATATTACTTTATATAGCTCAATTCTTATGCATAACCCTTCTTAGGTTGTTAATATTAGTATTCGATAATATAATTATCAAACAATGCATGCATTGATCTGAAATACATACTACATATAAATTTGTATTTATTCAATGTTATACACCTCAAAAAATACCTGTATTGAATGCTTAACAGAAATTTATTATATAACAATGTACAATGACCATTGACAGCGTTAAATAATATGAAATCAATGCACAAAAAATCATTTATATTTAAGTGAAAGTACCAAATGCTCTTAGAAGTGTTGTTTGAAAATATAGGCTCATTTGAGAATTTACACATTTCGTAAAGTTTGGTAATGATCAACTTGAATCAAAACAAAATTAGTACCCTTGTAAAATTTTGACTGTAGCTATAGGTACCTCTTTCCATTTAAGAAATACAATCAAATTAGTATGTGTAAGCTGTTGTAAAATGTTTCGTTGTTTTGCTGTTTACACCCACTAACACCAACGCAATGAAACAATGTGCGTAGTATGCACGGCTAACATACTAATTTGATTGTCTTTCTTAAATGGAAAGAGGTCTACCTAATAATCTCAGTTTAGCGACATGTGAATTGGTTCCTTATTACTTAACACTGTCCAACTATCTTGAGTTTATTTTCCTGCTCATGTTGCATTCCATACAATATGTTAACAAAAAAAAAAAATACTATGTATAAGGTAAAATTGTGAATCGCCAAAATAATCAAATTAAAGTCTTTTTGATATTATTATAATAAAATTTATTAAAATGTTTTGTCTATGCAATTTTGTCAAAATTTATAATATTGTATTTCTAATACTTTTCGAATGGGCATATTATGGTCCCATGTTTTTTTTTAAATATTTTTTTATAATTATTTATTTACCTCGATTAGTATTAAAATGTCGTAAAAATGGAACCATTTTTAGTGGAAGAAAAGGGTATTAAAAGAAATTAAATGACCTAAATCTGAAATTATGTATGGGTAAAGTGTGAATACAATCATTTGGATAGTCCAAACATGATTTTTACCCTTCGAGTGCCAAATGATATGATATATTGTTTTGTGAAAATAATGAAAAGAAAATAAGCTTTGCCTTAAGGATGCATATACATGGATAAGACAATAACAATTGAAGTTCAGTATTCATCAGTTAGTTATTCTGCTTTGCATACAAAATACAATAGACAACGAATGGCAGCTTGGTTCGTACTTGACTATTTACCGTATAATCTGATATTATTAATATCCTGTTTGCTCTGTGTTTAAGTTGAAAAGCTGAAATAAGTTAGAATTGTAGCTCCGAAACCAACATGAAATGTATCAGTCTGTTGTTAAATTGTAGTCAGTAGTTGTCCATTGTCAATTGCCTACAACATTAGTGTCGGTGACATTCTTGCTGAAGTCACTTCAAATCTTGTGGCACTGAAGGGGTTAAATACAGAAATCTACTAAAGTCATAGATTTATAAGTATTTTGACTGTGTAAGTGAACCTGTTAGTCATTAAAATATATTCTATTTCATAAATTATGTTTTATTCTCTCCACTTTATTTGTTATTCATGTGCTTAATAAATAATGAAGCATTTAATTAATTAGCAAGTTAAGAATCAAATAGTCTTGTTACAACTTCATATAAAGTGCAGTGGTGCAAGGCAGCACGGCACAGTGCAATAATGCATGAGCTACATGTCTGTTGATATACCAAGTTAAGATTCATTAAAACGGATTGGGAGATAGCATTGGGACAATCATGCTCAGGGCCGGATTGAAAGTAATTTCTATTCTTATTACTGGCTAAAGAACTTACTTACTATTACTTATACACCGGATAACATGAAAAAAAAATGAAATTGACAACTTAAAACTATCTTCTGTGTATAGTTTTCTGGGATATTCTGCCGTGTATACATGACCTCTCTGGCCGACGTTTCCGATCCCATTGCAGGGTCCATCATCAGGGCTGATGTTATAGTGTTGAATCTTATCCAGTACTTAACCTAACACAAACCCTGACTTCGGTACGGTATTGCGAGGCAATACTTAACCTACACTTCAACACACACTCATCACATCAGCCCTGATGATGGACCCTGCAATGGGATCCAAAACATCGGCCAGAGAGGTCACATATACATGGCAGAATATCCCAGAAAACTATACACAGAAGATTCTGAACGGCCGTGAAAACCTAAGAACATTTTTAGCTTAAACTATAGCTGAGAGGGCCAGGAAAAATTAGATATATTTACGGAGTGCGTGCTTGGAATGGAGACATTAAGTACTATTATAATGGTCTAAACAATATTTTTTTTTGAGATTGTCTAAATAGGCGCGCCATTGGTGATTTTTTGAACTGCGGTAAGCTATTTGCTTATCTCAGTTTGATAGTTTATTCAATAAGTTTAGTCCGGCCACCGCGAAAGCACGGTCACCGAGATTAGTTTTGTGGACGCGGTTTACTTTAATTTGTATTATGTTTATACTGATGCAAAGTGTTGTTTTTTATTTGCGGCAAGTGGAATGCAGATGTGAGGGTAATAATATATGTATTGAGGTGAT
Organism: Agrypnia vestita; assembly: GCA_016648135.1. Classification (NCBI taxonomy): domain Eukaryota; kingdom Metazoa; phylum Arthropoda; class Insecta; order Trichoptera; family Phryganeidae; genus Agrypnia; species Agrypnia vestita. The sequence goes on from JADDOH010000482.1 coordinate 163,435, forward strand.
GCAAAAGTTTTGACATTTATGAGAACTTTATACCAGTTATATCAGTTATTTATTGCATCAAATTAATATTTCTGACTTCATTTCAAAAAATGAGTCAAGGGATGTTTTTACCTACGTTATTGTATACATTTTTGATAATTAATTTTTTTATAGTGAAATGAATAAGTGAAAGTCGGAAGGAGCAAGATCTGAGGAGGATGATGGAATGTTATTCGTAAGGTGAGTACTTAATAACATTTCAATTCAATTCCTTGAACTTACGTTGGGTCATCATCGCTTCATGCGGTCCCGGTGAAAAACTGATCCCTTTCTATTTGTCAAATGAGGTCTATACCTACATACTTTTTAGTGCAGTGTATAGTTTTGTACATTGTTTACAATACCGTTCAGCTCTAATTGTTTGGTTATGGTGTAGAAGCTCGTAATAACGCAAAGTATTACTCTTTTATGCATTTCAGCTTTAGAAGTGGTCTTAGCCTTTTTCATCTCCTATCACTAATCGATGCAGGCAGATCAAATGAACACACGTTGAAACGCGATCCATTAATTTGGCAACTGATAATTGATGAGGAGTCAGAACGTCATACCGCGAAATCCAGGGCTATCTCAAGGGCGGGGCGGACGCCCCAGGAGGCGTGCGTTAAAGGGGCACCCCGAATGTTTGGCCACACAGGCTTTTCTGCCGCCTAAGCTTTCTCTAAAATTACGCAACGCAAACAAAAGGCGTGCGAACTAACACCTACCTGCTTAAAAATATTTACTACAGGTAAAATCAGATGATACCTTTCGATTCTAAGAAACTCTCGCCAACGTTGTTATCCTGCCTAATTATTGGTTTACATCTAATCGTTCTATTTATATCTGTACTTGCTTTCTACTTTATATTCTCTAGACCATATCGAAATTTTTAATTACGAAAAATGTTAATGTGATATTTTAATGGGAAGGATGAATATGTTGCCTCTTTTTTGTCATAACAGCTTTAGCGTTGACTTCAATTTTAGTCATTTTTAATCGCAGTGAATTCGATACGTCCAATTTATTTCTGTATTTAGTCTTAATAGAAACCATGGCAGAAAATTCCACTTCACATAAGTATGAGGTAGTGTTGCTTGCGATTAACAGTATTTTTCAGCGACGTATCCTCCGATAAATCAATAAGCTCTCCACTTGCCTTTGTTGACATTTCAGTCGGTAAGTTGTCTTGAAATGGATTTTAAATCCAGTTTATCCTGCTGAACTTTTTCACCTCTTCTTCGAAGTTGGCGTTAAAGTTATTTTTCAACTCTGTTGAGTGAAAATTGCAGACGCTACATTGATATCTGGATGTACTTCGTTATCTATAATAAACAAGACACGACCCGGACGAGACGTGTTGCGCGGTGTTGTGACTGCGATCCATCTAATATCCGCTCGCGCCCACCCATAGTTTGGGAAACGCTGCTCTAGACACTTTAATTTATTAAAATATGTTTCCTTGATATTATGTTTTTTGTCTATTTAACCTAACATAACATAACCTACACATTAAGTGCACTGATATAGAATTAAATTCGCCGCATAAAAAAATTCAGTGATGATGTGCGATGGTAGTGGAGAGTTACTACTCACTACGGTTGGGTTTGCCCCGGGCACTTATTACTCTGGAGACGGGCCTGGCGAAATCATCCCTATGCGCTTCAGATGCCCCACCACAGTTAATTAGTCGACTCCCATCTTTAGCGCTATCTTTCTAGTGACGTGCTTCAGCGTCAGTTATGACCATCAAGCTGTCATCTTCAGACATCGAAGGAAGCCCGGTTCTTGATTTGTTTGCTAATGAAAAATCCTTAGAAGGGAATTTTGAAAACCTCCTTTGTGTCAGTCGAACTTTAGTGGCATCTTCTCCATAGTATCATCGCGAATATGGAGAAGATGCCACTAAGTTACCTATTTGTTGCCATAATCGCGGTATAACCTTTATGTAATTCGTAAAGTAGACAGGGACGAAATTTATAATCAGACAATTTAAAATATCACAAGAAATCGTAATATATTTGTGTTAGCGTGTAAACAGCGCCGCGAGTAGGTAAAGCCTGTGAAAATAGCATTATCTGTCTTAGCGCAGCGTATTGGTAGAGTTAGTGATGAACATTGTTACATTAGTGACGGAAATTGTTATGTAGAAATTTTACATTCACGATGTTCATCTCAGTATCGATTAATTGAAACGGAGACATCTTGAGGTGAAATTAGGAGGACCAAAATGTAAATTCATCGTCATTTAACCGGTCGAATGCCGGAGCGTAGATCTGCGCGACAATTTTTGTACCTTCTATGTGCCGGAGCGCAGATCTGCGCTCCCTGGACACGTTTGCGAATTCGGCCGATTTTACCTACGTTTATGGGTTTTTAAAGCTTATCATTGGTTGTATCTCAAGTTTTTTAATAAATGAACGAGTTCTATTTGTCAAGTAACCTCATTTGCCGCGCAAACCGGACAAAAAATCATTCCAAGTGTCGTCTTCGAACCGCGCGTTAATTGTGTTATTTATACGTTAAAAAAGTTTTGTTTTTTAATAATAAAGTGTTAAAATTAAGTACATAGGTAGCTTTCATATATTTTAAACGAAAATATTGAAATACAATATCTTTAGTGTTATTGCTTCCATGGTTTTATTCGATAAACATGTGCGTACATTTCTGACAGTAGGTAAATTTCTTTACTTATTTTCGTAATTAATGAATAAGTAATTATTGTACAAGTAATCCATAAAATAAAGTATTACCACAATTATTGAAATTTAAGTAATTGTTGATATTTGTATATTGAGGAACCAGACACTGCAACTTCTTAGCGATTATTGTTGATTTTTACATGAATATTACCGTCACAAAAAGTGTCTAAAAAACAGCAATCGCGCGCGAAATTGCACGGCAGACAGGGTACATTCCGCGTTACGTACAGCCGGCATCCGACCGGTTAAGATCCGAAAATCTCTGCGTTTATTTACGTTAAGGCACTTAATTTATTATCCTCTTTTTATCAAAACACAAATCTTTATGTAACAAGGCCCGTCACTAAGGTAACAAGGTCCATCAATTATGTAGCAAATTCTTCATCACTAACGCTGCCAAGGTGCTACGCTAGATGGTGCTATTTTCACAGCCTCAGATCGCGTCTGAAATGACGTTAGTAAAAGTAACAATATCAGATGGCGCTGTTTACACACTAAGTCTAACATACCACGATTTCGCGATAATTTTATTTGTTGTGAATGTTAAATTTTAATTGTCATTTTATGAAAAACTGAAGCAATATTGAATTTTAGCAATAATCATAGGTCATTTGGATTAACAGAAACAGTGAGTTTATTCATATTATAACGAGTCTTAATGTAAAAAAACAATTTGTTTACATTTTAGATTTATTTAGAAATATTCTGTGTGCAACAATGTTGTGACTAATTAATGTATGAGTAACTGATAATTAATTATTTATAGTAAAGATGAAATACAAATACAAAAGGTTATTAATTTTGGACTGGTTATAGCTAACTAGTCAATACAGAATTACGCTATAGCGCTTTTCTTGTAAGATCTTTAGCTATCTGTAAACTTTTCATTTTACTTTCTTATCTTGCGATTTCTTCTCTTTTCCATTTGTTGTGCATAGAAAATTGTATATTTTGATTCTCATCATGTCATACTAACAAATAACTAATTTAATATGAACAATGGTTTTCCCTGGTGAGCTTTGTAACAATCTCATCCCAATTACAATAATTTCGTTGCCTGTCTGTCTGTCCCCGTAACTTCGTGTGACGTTCGTAACTTTTTATAGTAAATTTTTTTGCCCGAAAATTTTTTCCTAATTTTTTTCCAAAATTTTTTTTTCCAAATTTTTTTTCCAATTTTTTTTTCCAAATTTTTTTTTCACAAAATTGTTTTTTTCGAAAAATTTTTTTCCCAAATTTTTTTTTTCGAACCTTGTAAACATCTATTTTCTCATTTATGTTCTTCGGCAGTGTAGGGGTTAGTACCCTCGCCTTTCACGCGGTAGGTCGGGGAATATTTTTTCTGAACAAAACAACCCTTTGGTTTCTGCGGGTGGTTCATGACAAGTGTTAATAAACACACAAAGATGATTTAGGGTGACACCAGATATTTTCGCTCCTGGTACCGCATTCCGGCGGAGCGTTCCCGCCATAGGTTCCCGCTCACCCTGTCACGCGGCGTGGCGACGACAGGACATGTGTCGAACCCAGCGTGGTCCCTCGCATTGTTACCACACTCTTGCAATCCTTATTTATATGTGAAATAAGAACGAAAACCCGCTGACCTAAAGAGGAATTATTGATTAGCACGCTGTGACGCTAGTGGCTGGGCGGCCCGTCTGACAGGACTATTCTATTTTTTGTTGGGAATCATAAATTTTATTTCATGAAATATTTTGTTAAAATATTTACTATTTGTTGTTTTGAATGCCATCTCGACTTCTCTACATATAAAAAAGGTAATTTTGTAGGAACATGTTTAAACATGATGCAAAAAAATCACTATAAAAAAATTGTTCAACACACACGTTTAGTTATTTTGTCCTGCTATATAGATTCGAGAGGAGCATTCCACTTGTCATTATTAATTTCACTTCATTTCATTGCCGATGAAGCGGACAAGAATATTTATATATATTTGATTACTTGATACATACACATAATACAAATAAATTAGGATAATATGTAACAATCCTCTCGGCCACTACCTACCTCGCTAGATATATAGAAATATCTGTTCTGAAGTAGATAGCTTTTTTTAAACATATTGCCTTCTTAGATCGACGTCTAATATTATACTGAAAGAAAGTACATACAGTAAAAATCAAGAGCAAAGAATATTAAAAAATATAAAAGTATCATGCGAGATGCAGGAAAAAAATGGAAATAAATGCCAAATACATTTTTATATTTCTTATCAAAACAGCGTCTTTCATATGGATCTACAAAAGCAATGGCAAGCTAAACTAAAAGTGTAAGAAAAAAAAATGTAATGCAAAGAAGAAACAAGAAAGAACTTAATTTGGTAAAAAGATAAATAAAATTTAAAAAGTGACAAGCAGGGCTAAAAAATCTATAAAATATGTCCTAATGTAAAGATAAAGTTAAAAAATAAAAAGTCCGTCATTATTGACGAGTTATAGCTAGTACGTACGTTACAAACAAAGAACGGAACTAATATTTTGACAGGCTGATCAGAGATAGGGTTTTAAACATTATTTAATTATTATTTAAATAAAATTTTAAATATTACGACAAAATTATCAAAAATAAATAATATACAATACTTCGGATTCACTAAAAATATTAATTAATTTAAATGTAAACATGGCGAAAGTCTTACGAAGGTTTGCAAAACATATACCTACTTTTAAAATAATAATCTATCTGAAATTTTTGCATGTGTTACTCTTATGAAGATATATACATAAATAACCAAATTGTAGTTTCTTGCACTTTCAGGTGAATTTTCTTCTCTCGACGGCATAGCATGATGACTGATGTTTTGAGTAGATATGTCCAAATTTTTCAGAACAGTACTGGATTTTTGTCACAGGGACATCATTAATCAATCAATATAATTATGGATGTCTCAAAGAGACGAAATGATATTTTTATGGGAAAGTAGGTATAGAAGTCTTTGGGGGTACATAGGGCTTACGACCTATCGTACGGCTGGCTTAAGTGATCACTTTACACAATGTGACGTTCGCCATTTTCACCCATGATAGAATACCATGTCTACTAAATTTTTAGAAGTTGTAGGTATATATTTAAATTATACGGCATGTTTCGTATGTGTTGCAACAATCCTCAGCGCGGCCGGCAACCAAAGCTTTTTCATTCTCCTTAAATGACCACAGATGTCACAAATGAGACATATATTTTTGATTTTTTGGAGTTTATTAGCTATATTCTTAACACGTGTAATGAGATTCTTCCGGATTATTAGCATTACACTAGAATACGCCTGAAATATTATTTCAAATTTATTAAACTCATTTTTACCAGTATTCAGAATAGTTAGAGTATGTTCAAATTTTTCAGAACAGTCCTGGATTTTTGTCACAGGGACATCGTTAATCAATCAATTACTAATGTTTAAACTAAAATAAAAGTAGGTAAAGTTTTCCTAAACAACAGAAAATATTGAAGAACCATTATAGTACAATATTTTACATTAAACACAATTTACACATTTTACTTAATTTAAACATGTTTTACATAAAACATTCTACATTAACGTACAATAATATTATCGTAATCGTATTGTCACTGCGAGCCAGAGCGTCCCGACGCTCGGAATCAGCGCGCAGACGCGGAAACATGGCGTCTCTCCTACATTCGCAGCTGACTTCATTGCGAATATATTTGTTTATTTTCTGTTCTAAAGAAACCGTGTCTTCCGATTGTGAAACCTTCTTTAAGCTCTGTAAATATACCGACGTAGATAGGCTAACGAAATCACGAATTATGTTCCCCGCGAGTAGTGTCCATGTAAAAACTAACTGTCAAATTAAGCATTATTCACAAGAATTATCACTACATAGTTAGTGTCGTGATAAGCGCATGAGAATTTAGAGGTATGTACAGACTTATATAGTAAATTTAGTTTTAAAAAGTGTACAATTCTAACAATTCATTGCGACATTTTTTACAATACCTGTGAAACTGTTTATTTGTGTTAATGTTACACTGTAATTAGAATTAGCGTACCCACATGTATATAGTTTGTTACAATAGCTTCACCGTTGCTAATTTGATAGGAAAACAAACATCTATATTTATGTCGTACATTTTAACCACAACTAATTTTTTTTCATAATACTTATTTAAGTGGGCGTTCAATATTTCACATCTTCTATATCTATGTCTCATAAATATCAGGGCTTTTATTTTATTATTGACAAAATGCATTACTTTATTTTATTAAAAGAAGTAACTTATTTTTAGCTAGTTAAATAATGTTAATATAATTTATTTTTACCGCTTCTTGGTAGGTACGTAGTTATTTTGCAAAACTTGAGGTGAATTGCATATACTTTTAAATAAAATATCAATAAAGCGCATACATATCCCTTTATTTTTATTTTTCTTAAAATATTACAAAAAATAATTAAAACAAATTATTTTATAAGAATTGTACATAGAAAATAATTATTCAATCGTCAAATCTTTCGCGGTACGTACAATAATTAAGATTTAATGATGAGAATTTCAAATATGAAATACTTAGTGGTCGAACCAAACGGTTACGATTTTGTTTGGTTTGATCTGGAAGTTTTGTTCATACAAGATAATGAATTATTATATATGTACTAGCTGTAACCCGTCAAAAATGATGGAACATTGGTTCGCGTCTTCGCTTAGCCCTAGTATATTTTATCTGGAAGTTTTGTTCATACAAGATAATGAATTATTACATATATACTAGCTGTAACCCGTCAAAAATGATGAAACATTGGTTCGCGTCTTTGCTAAGCCCTAGTATATATTTATATGATATTTTTGGCGGTTCACGGTGAGGCGACCGTAGCTACATGCGTAGAGCGGCCGGTTCAAGTTTGCTGACCCGGGGTTCAAGCCCCATCTCCGGCCGTTTAATTTAGTTTTTTTAGCCGTAAACTCGAAAAGGAAATTACGGACGTTACACGAAGTTACGGGGACAGACAGATAGACAGACGGATGGACGGACGGACATACTGACGGACAGATAACGAAATTATTATGTTTGATACTTGCATTTCGTTTAATAGCAGAAAACCCGTAGATTTGTATTTGTGGCATCCGAGCAGTTAATATAACTTAGAAGTTTTTTATTCTTCTGTTGAAATCCACTTTTCCCTCTTAAAATTACAAGCTAAAGTTCTATCTTTCTCGATTCCAACATCTATTTCAAAATCACTACTTTAAACATCTGTGGTAACTAGCTCTAGGTATCATTTTTTTACGGACTCGATTCAAAATTCGTTCTCCAAATGATGACCAAATTTTCAGCTTTAAGCTGCAGCTATTTTTATGACGCTCTATATAAAAATACTCGAATGTTTTAAATGATAATTAATATAGGACGATAAATCAGAATGAGATAAATATTTTGAAGAAGGTGGAATAGTATAAACTGAACAGAGAATTACAAATGAGTTTTTTGAGGGGAATGTCAGGAAAAATGTCCATGTTCGAAACGTTCAAAAAGTCAATGCAAACCTCAGAATTATTATTGAGGTAAATCTTAGGGAAGTACCTACTCATATATCATCATTAAAAAATCTTTTTGAAAGAGTGAAGAACAGAGACGCTCGTCGGGCATAGTTAATTTTATTTAAATCTCGATATTTATTTTATTTAAATACCGATCTTTCCTTTCAAATAAGTCGATAATTTTTTTGACGTAATACTTGCTTTTAGTTTAGTTTAAGTGAAAAAAATTATACCCATGCATTTGGGGTTTAAAGAATTTTGATTAATGTTTATAGAAGCGCCTATCTGCGCACTAACTTGGATTAATTGGCAATAACGCCGCATCTTGGTATTATAAAAAAGAAGCCCAATTAGTGTTGTAATTGCTAAAATAATATGGCTTCGTACATGGCGACTTGGAAAAAAAAATCATGGAATTGTTGGGTTATATTAAAATATTACGAAAATTGAAATGTGAAAGATTATAAATGAAAATAATTTATTTAATTATTTATCTATTGTGTAATATCCCAATTATCTTCCGTGTGTCGCGTGTAGAGAAATTCGAAAGAAACTGATTATATACGATATCATAGCATTTCAGTGAAGTGTAAATTTTCTTTGAAATATACAAATTAATTGGGTATGTTGTAATCTTAATGTTCTGAGGGTATACTTATCAAACAGAAAATAACCGGTCCATTTCGATTGACAGAAATTTTAAAACTGTAATGCTATAATTGAATAAAATTCTAATACTATTTTTTTTAGGTTTTTAGTATTAAAATTATTTACCTACTAGGAGGTATGTACGTATAACTCAATATTCTCCTGGAACGCGGTACAGACGCCCTACTATTTCATAGATAGGCAAGACTTACAATTAGATCAAACAAGCACAATAAATTAATATTAATTATCTCAAAATGCAGCACTTTGACTAAGGATTTTTGAAAAGTCACTCTAATTTAATTCAATTTCGAAAGAAGTATGAGGAAAAATTTTCACATCGGTTTTAAAATTTCATAAAGTTATAAAATTTTCCTGTTTTAACATCATTTTTAATTTATTTATCTATATTACTTTTATTTTAAATTTATTTATTTATATTAAGAGAATATGGAATAATCTTTCGCATACGAGAACTCGAAAACCAAAAAATAGATTCAAATTCAAAGGTCTTAAGATTCAAAATGTGAATTTTACAAAATAATTGGAGCAAACTGCGTGTGCATAAATAGTAGTAGCGGAAACCTAAAATACAACATAAATTTTCCTATATTTTATAACCTCAATCTTCCAAATGGCATAAATACTATAACGCCTAAATATACTCCTTGCTTTACTTTTCTACCCAAATCCTCCTTCCGCATTATCGTCCAGCAATACTACCCTATTTAAATTCACTTAACTTTTCCGTTCGAACATATTTTACAATCCATCCTGAATATTTTTCCCGCCCAAATCCAATTTTCGCCGAAATCCATCCCCATAACCTAAAATTTAATCTTTATTCGCTGTCAGAAAGCTGAATTTTTGTAAATAAGATTTGGCGCTTCATCAGTATTCCAATAGAGTGCCTACTTACCTAATACCGAAAAGCTTTGATGTTGTAGTTTGCGAGACATCGGTAAAAAATGCTACGTAGCATTATAATTCAGAAAAACTTACATAAAAGTAAATATAATAAGGTTTGATTGATTTGGTTTACAATTTCTCTTTCTGACGAAAATAAGTTCTATAAACATATCGTAGATATATGTAGCGGTTACGTAGGTTAATGGAACATGGACATCTTCAATATTCTTAGATATACAATTTCCACATGTCCATCCATCCATTGGTTCATGTCGGATAGCGACAGCTGTATCATTGTATTTTAAAAGAGCAAAATACTTCGTAATAATGAAATAAAAAACATCAGAAAACGGCATCGAGGTATTTTTCAATCAATTCAATCGTTGTTCGTTATCACACTAAATATCTATTTCGACTATTTCCGTATGTTTTAACTAACCTTAAATATATTCAGACGGAAAAAAAATGTATTGAGAAATTGGTATTCAGTATAATTGTGTTATACCTACCTCAATTATTTATTAATCGGAAAATCTGTTTGTCTGAAGCAGCAAAAACTCTCGAATTGTGTGCCGAAATTTGCGTAGCTTATTTTTCGTGGATTTTATAAATCTACGCGGTTTTTTAATATTGTTACATAATTTCCATTACCAGCTTTGATGCTGTAAAATTGCCATTTAACTGTCGAAATATACACGAGACAAGACGCCATTTTCTTTGTTCCATATTTTCTACGTCGAAAAAATATTTATTTGAACATGTTGATGACTTGATTTCTTTCGGCTTTTTTCTTTCTTGCGAGTATCACATTTGTATTCAGCAGTTTACTGTGAAATATAAGGGAATATTAAGATAATATTTACAAGGATCCAAACCTCGGATGATGGCGGAATAGCTAGTAAGTAACCTATAAATAAATTTTATAAATAAGAAGTAAATGATAATTTATTTCTAGTTATAAGTAGGTGCATCATGTTTATTTACTCCTTGTAGTAACTAATGGGGGCTTCATTTCATGGATGGTTTACTTTGGGTAAAATTATGATTATTTTTTCACTATTAACCACCCACTTTAGAACCTACCGGCTGAGAGAAACGCAGATAACGGCAGTTTTAATTAAAGTGTCAGTACGGACTCAGTCCGCATTAATTTACATCAGTTCCGGAGCATTACATTCGTCTGAATAACACAATTGATAAACCATGTTCAATTAGACTTTTGACATGCTGGGGGCGGCTAGTCGAGGAGCTTGACCTTCTGCCGGTTTTATGATGCCGTTTTAATTTTGACGCCGGTTAAAATTGTACGACACCAGCAGAAAACCCTGATTTGCCCGTGACGTCATAGCTTGCGTCCCAATTGTACACGTGTCACTGGCCATTTCGAGTCCCTGTCCAAACTCTGGACTTCTGCGGAGATCCCTTAAAGCAGTCATGTCAAAAGACGTGGATTTACGGTCGCGCGTAAAATAACCATTTATATTATTTAAAAGATTTACAAAAATGCTGATTACGATAAAAATAAACATAAGTTTGTTCATGTTTTCTGTTTATTTATCTATGACAAATAATAATTATTTTTGTACACTTGCATAGAAAATAATGTAATTATGGTAATTTCTTAATTAAGCATTGCGTGGCCGGCGGCGGCGGTTCGTTCCTGGGCAATTCTATGTTTGTTAAAATGAGGAGCGAGCGGCTATAGAACATTTAAAAGAGGAAATTTTTAGCGCGACATTAATTGTAACAAATTTTAAACTGTTTCACTTCTCCATCATCCGAGTTTCTAATCATTATCTATTAAATTTGTATACACAAAATGTATTTTATGATAACGTCATTTCCTATGCCCATCATTGTGAAAATAATATGAGAATAAATTCGCCCAAATCTAATACACATACAAACAAATTCGTATAATGTACGAACATGAAATTTTATTATACACTTACGGGGATAATAAAATTTCACGATTTTGCTGTCTGTGGTTTCTGAAGAGTGTAGGAGTACCTACCTACAGTATAAATAATTTATTGACCGCTAGTACCTACTTAAATTGTACATATTCTTGGAATATAATATTATGCGCCATAACTACTCTTCAACTCCTTCTTCTCTACCATCCCTTATGTTGCACATAAATAAAATTTAAGTTTAACAAAATAAATAAAAGTTAAGAGCACTAGGTGCCATGTCTAACGCTTATTTATTTGTTAAGCAAATTTAAAGAAAAAATACAACACAGTCATTGGTTAATTTCCTTTGAAATAGGAAATTGATTAATATGTGACATTTTTAATAGGCATTGAAATAAAATGGATATTTTATACGAACTGTATGTGCAGAGGATCTCGACGTTTCACAGCGTCTTCAGTTTTTAATTAGTTCTTTCTAATTAGTTCTTCCAGGGATATACAGAGTTCCGTATGAATGTGGAGCTTTCTACACACGCAATATCACAAGGTACACGTCTATAAGAACACTTGGAGCAATAAAAAATAAAAAAGCAAAAAAGAGTAGCTTATTGGTCTTGTGGTTAGGACACTGGCCTCGTGATCCAAAGGTTGCGGGTTCGAACCTCACTCCAGACTAGCAAGTTAGTCCTATTTTCATAGCACAAGCGTTTAGCTTAGTTTGAAAATAGTAAGAATATTGATGTGACACGTATTCCGTGTTCACATCTCTATTTAATTTAAAAAAAAAAAAAATAATAATAATAATAATCTTAATAATCGGAAATTTTCAAAAAGAAATCTTAGTCATTGTATCAAATTTGATAAAACAAAAATTCTGTCAACAGAATCGCACCATATACATACATTGGTAAGAGAGCCCATCGAATCGTATAAATACCTGAACTTCAATAAATAACAGTTATAAATTATCAAGTATATGGCGAACTGTCCTTACTATTGCTCTGTCCAACGTAACTTGGCGTGCGGCGAATTTTGAACTAAAACCCGCCCCGCCCGCACCCGGCGGTAACCCCACGCCCTTTCATTCAGTTCATTCTCGTCTTTGAGCGCGAGCTTTGTCATCTTGATTACCAATATACACTGAATTATTATGTCCAAAATATCCTAAATAGTCCGGGATGGTGCAAGAACAATTGCCGATGAAGTATTAAAGTTTTGCGAAGCAGAAAAAGCGAATAATTGACCGATATTACCGTCTAACAGTTTGACAGATAGAACGGCCGCCATTACTGCATGGTTTCTTTAGTGATGCCCGACCAAATTTCTGTATTTAATACGACACCAGTCACCGAACATTCTGTACATTATGTATTGTGTAATAAATTGACACCCTGACAACTTCTGTTACGCGACAGCGACGCCCTCCCTCGCACGCCAAGTTATAGTGGTACATCTACACCATGATTCCACCTTCAGGAGAGGAAGCTCTCCTGAAGACGCAGTAAAACGTCGAGAATCGAATCTCTACACACCCATACGGTTCTTATAAAATATCATTATATAGGTTTTATACCATATTTCGTATATAAAAGTATATACCAAGAATTTAAATAAAATCAATAAAAATGACACACAATCAAATTTTGTATTCTCACAATACTTATCGCTCAAGGATCGTTAATCAAAAACATTTTTTTTTTAGTAGCCCGAAGGTTTTTGCCAAATTCTTATCGTTAACGAAACTTTTGAGCAAAATCCAGACATCATTCGGCTGTACATAATTTAATAAAACGATCAATTGCGAAATTACGGACATGTCAACGGATTTTGAAACATCCGCTTATAAAATAGTACTCAATGGTATTTGGGGGACGGGGATGATTTTTACCACAATTTTTCCATGTTTACTTTAAGACAAAAATGTACGTTAATTTAACTGTTAAGGGAAGAATAAAAAAAAATTGGACGTTAGAAAATGGTCTGAAATATGTGGATCACAACAATGTTGAAAAAATATTTTTTAAATATACATTTCCTTGGTGCTAAATTTAAATGTTAAAATAATAAAGTATTTCATTGAAAATAATAAATTTCAAGCGTATTCTAGTGCGTACGTTAAATAATTCGGAAGAATATCGTATATATTAAAAATAATATTGCCTAATTATAAAACCAAATTAATTAATCAATTAGAAAGACATAAAGAATAATGAAATCCAAGAAAAAATATTTGGCTGCTACTGGGATACGAACCACGGATCTCCTCCTATCCGGAGCAGGCGCGTTATCCAATTACACTATAGCGCCTTGTACATTTCCGTGAATATATCGACCTTATCTGTTAATTTCATTTATTAATTGATTAATATTTACTATCCATTTTTAGAGAAATCCACTTTTTCTGGTACGGTAGGCACAAATTACTTTGTGTAACTGCCGCTAGGGGACGCCAGAATTAACCATTTTTTATTTTTGGTCACATTTGATACAAAATACATAATTATATTCAAGAACACATTCTTATTGCGAGGTTGCAATTTTTTCAGAACAAAGTTCTGTAAAATTTAAAACCAAATTAATTAAACAATTAGAAAGACATATGGAAAAATCAAATCCATGATCCTTTTTTCATTGATTGATTGAGCAATTTTTCAGAACAAAATTCTGTGAAATTTAAAACAAAATTAAATTTTTTGATTTTTCTGTATGTCTTTCTAATTGATTAAGTAATTTGGTTTTAAATTTCACAGAACTTTGCTTTGAAAAAATTGCAACTTCACAATAAGAAAGTGTTCTTGAATATAAAGAGGTATCATTAACAGTGGTGACATCTATGTAGGTATACTATGTCATGGTAATTATAAAATTTGGCCCATAGATAGCTATAGCCAGTTCCTTCAAATTTTTGAAATGAGACAGATAAAGAACACATATACAACTCTAAAAAATTTGGTAACGTGTGGATATTCTTACGGTGAGTTGGCGAACGTTGTACTATTGCAGACATAACATAGGTGGCCCCCCTAAAAATACCTCCATACATGTTTCCATACACTAGCTTCGTATCTGTGAAACTTCTATAATTGATCTTAATTAATAAAAAAGTACGCTTTGTATTATTCATAAAATTTAAAACGAAAACAGTAAAAAACACATTTTTAAGAATTTTGCATTTTTTCCTTGTACTAAAATTTTCAATGATCTTGCGGCACTTAAAAACATTTACACACAGCTTTAAAATTTTACAGTCTTAAAACTAGTCCCAAAAGGCAACTTTGGTCCCCCATTAGAAAACTTTATTTAAGAAAAATTTGTTTGAACCCCAGTTTTCATTACACCCCAGCGGGCGCAAAACTTTAAATTGTAAAAAACATTTTTATAGGATTTTTAGCGGACTTTATTCGTAGATTTTTGTCAGGGTAATTTTTCTCTCAACCACTCCAGATAATCGAGAGTACTTAAGATGGATCCTTGCGTATAGCTTTCGATGGAATCATTAATTAAAAAAAAAATTTTTTAATAAAAAACAATATACCGCGTTATTTTTCTTTATTTATACTTGTACACATTGTTGCGGAATCGCGGCGATGAGAGACAAAACACCAGACATTTTATCTAACACAAAAAGTCACTGGACACGAATTTTATTGGAGCGCTGTTCTTTTAATTTAATTGACACAATCGTACCAATCGTCCTTCCAGACTATTCGCAAGTCTATGATCGCACTATCTACCATCGAACGCTCGGTCGATAGGTACTCTCGCAATATATTTTACCGGCTACATTGAATTATCGCTTGTCACTTTCGCCCATATATCAGGTTTCGTTTCTGTCAAAACAATAACTGTTTTCACGGTGGCATCTTCCCGCTTAGACACAGTTTTAGGTTACCAGATGTTTCGTGAATCTAGTCGAAATTTAAACTGTTTATTTAAGACCCTTCTAGTAGTTTATAATTTAGTGTAAAACGTACACTAGTGCAGGGAAGTCCTAGATTATGTGTAATTCCTTCTGTCTCGTGAGAACAATATGTTCAATTCATTTTCAATAATAGATAAATAACCTAAGTAACATTATTTATGTTAAAAAAACGAAAATTCTTTGTATAAAACCACTGTTTATTGAATAATCAACGTGTTTCGGTGCCTTTCATCGGGTACTTTCATCAGGATACAAGGTATACATAAGATGAAACCTATTGATTATTCAATAAAGTGTGGTTTTATACAAATATTAATTTCTTTTTATTAATACAATATTCACCAATTTATATTACATATAAAATTTGCGCAGCCTATTTTTTCTAAGCTTAAATTAAATTTAGGTTTATTTTTCTTTGGGCATGTTGCTGAAAATAAAAATTAATTTTTGAGATATAGGTACCTAAAGGGTTATTGGGACAACATTAATAACCTCGCAGGACTATACTCCTGCTTTAAAATGTCCGAGCAACCATCACCTAATATGAATGAATGAGAGTCTTATTCAATATTTAATAACATATTCGTTGACAATGTGAATCAAATTTGCCGATATGATTCGAGTGATTATATTTAGGTATGAGTTACAAATAAAAATATATTTAAAAAAAAATTTCTTTTCTTTTAATGATACACTTATTGCGTAAAAAATGCATGAAAATAATACATTTCTTATTTTAAATATCCCAATTACAAGTGTCGTTGGCTTGCTCTAGCAACTAGCATATATTTAATGTATCAACGCAATACAATCATCTGCAATTTGGCATACATCCTTCACAGAGATCAGGCGCGTACAGTACCTATTGGTGATGATAAAGCACATAAAATTAAATATTAGATACCTACATAGTGATATGAACACCGCAATTTTAAGAACAAGCATTATGCCTTAGAGACATAATAGGTACATAAAGAATTGATACTTTGTATTCTCGGGGTTAGATTATTGTCAAGAAAATGGACGTGTTCTAGATTATTGTCAATAAAATGGATTTTTTCTAGATTATTGTCAAGAAAATGGATGTTGCATTGGAGTGACTTTTTAAGCGATGTTGGCGCCTGCAAAAATCTCAGCATCAATGTTAGGATTAGCACAATACATATTGTCAAGGGGTCGTGGCGATGCGAGACAATGAAAGAGAGTGAGTAGAGTGAGAGTGAGAAAAAGTGAGTAGAGACCTAAAATTAATTAAAATTTTAAATAAAATCAATGGACACGAATTCAACTGGGCATCTATTCTGTAATTCGTACTAAATTACTAGTCGTTTTTATCGCTCTGATTACTTTTGATCACTTCTCACACGTCAGTAGGTACTTAATAGCTGGTAAATATACGCACTGAAATCGCAGCTTGTCGTTTGTTTTTACTTAATTGATTTACACAGCGGTCATTTCGTTAAGTTTCTAGTATGATCGAGAAATTTCATATTTATTCCGATGTATTCCAGACATCAACGGCAATTTTTAATTGACTGTAAAGTGTTTTTTTTTTCTTTCGATTCTTTCCGTTTCAACAATCTCGAGACAATATTTTATGTACGATAAATTCTTGTGATGAGAGAAAAATAACCGATATTTTAAAATTTGAACAAAGTGAAAATATATGTAATGGGAATATAACGGTATACTAATTATATTGAGTTTTATTTCGTAGAAATGTTAGTCCAGTACATTTGCTTACTACTAACTGCACGCCACTGGAGTATGCCTATTTCATCTCTTTGCTCTCATAGCTTAAGCATCAAGTATCTATATTTGACCTCGTAAAATGTGTATTAAAGAAAATTTATTATACGTTGAAAAGAATGTTGGAAAATCTAAACAAATCTCTATTAATTCGTGGTGCAGTGTGAATGTGTGCTAATGATTCGGAAATAGACCGGTCTGTTTACGTTTTATTTTTGCCGCTTGCAACACCCGCGGGGTACCTACCTGCCCGGCGCGAACCACATAACCTCAGTTCGATCTGTAATCTTAGTCGGTGAGTAATGCCTCGAAAATAGCGCCTCTGTGCGCGGCAAATGGATCCTGGCTGCCGAGATCTGACGCATTGGGTCACCGAGCTGATCTGATTGACGGATGGTTTACTTCCGCGATACACGCGCAGGAAAAACAATCGTGGCTCCATCGTTAATTAATCGATCGATTAATTCAATATTTTAAACAAAGTTGGTGAAAAGATCAATGAAAATTTGAAATATTTTACATAATCAAATTTCAGGCGCGTTTTTATTCTAATTGTTTTTTTTTTAAATATTAATATTAATAATGTTGTGCGCTATTGCACCGTGATATCAACACTGCATATTCCATATACATAGACTAGTGAGAGAGTCAATTGAAATATATAAACATCCTAATTTCAATATTTGTTCAGTTGCAAACTATTAAGTATTTGGCGCCCTGTTTTCACGACATTGATTCCTCCTTTGAAGGACGTCGCAGAAAAGCCCGAAAATGTAATTAATACATAATGCACACAGGCGACCTCTATCGTAGAAGAAGTGAACACTCCACAATAAAGTATACAAGACGTATCATGACATACGGTATCGAAGCAAGAGCGGACACGGTGAGAACTAAACACCTCCTCAGAACTACCGAGATGGAGATCCTAAGACCCATTGCAGGCAAGATCCTCAGATACAGAGAACCCAATAAGGAAATCAGTAGAACCTGCGACATAAAAGACATTGTTAGATGGAGCAGGCAGAGAAGGCGTTTCTAGAGGGACCATATCGAGAGAATGGAGCAGACGAGATTTCCCAGTAACAATGCGCGGGATTCCAGAGGGGCCGACCGCCAGGGAGATCACCAAAGAAATGGAGAGAGAGCTGGACGTCCTCGTCACAAGATCAGGACTGACCTGTCAACACAGATCAAGGATTAACAACAGAAGAACAAGACGATTATTTTTTTAACCTATTTGTATAAAATGTACTTTTTTTAACCTATTTTGTATAAAATGTACTTGCATATAAGTAAGTTATAATTGTAAACTTTTCCTGTCTTAACACAGAGCTCTCTAGTGAGACAGGCATAGTAAAATCAAATCTTACCAATGTGTATATATAAGTAAGGCAATGAAATAAATGAAAATGAAAATAAAACGATTCACTAAAACGTGAAAATTGTTTTATATTCGCATTAAGATTACACATACAAACCGAATAATTAGTTGAGCATACAAATGTTCACCCATTTACAAGTGGTAAGATATTGCTTTCACATGTCCTTGGACGAACTTTCCAGCACGTTACAAATGTTGTTAAAAATACAAGGGTTGGTTTTGATTCTACAGTAGAATTTTTCATATTATTTGCGTGTTCAGTTGACAGTTCCTGGTTCACCCTATTGATTATTTGGCTAATACGCTTCCGTGTCGGTCGACATTCTTCAATAATCTATAGGTAGGTAGCTGTTGTATCCCTTTGTGTCTGATCCATTTTCTTTTTTGTTTTTAACAATGTTGATTATTGTGCGTTATCTTTTATATTTTCTCGTTCTTTCCATTGAATTGGTCTAAACTTTAATACTTCTTGGTATCTGGCACTGCAAAATAAGTCGAGTTTTGTGATATATGGGTCATACGCACAATGTAATATTCTATCATCGACACAATATTGATACAAAATACATATTGGGTGTTTACAGAATTTGTGTGTTTTTTTCCAAATGATGAGGCAAGAAGATACAACAACAAAATTTACAACAACTTAGTCAATAATGTATTCTCCTTTATTATTTATAATATTATGTTGCCGAGGTTTAACAAGTTTTTCGGTGCCTCTGCGATAAAAGCCATCCGATCTTGACATGAAGGATTCGTCATTCGAACAGAAGAAGGTATCGAAAATGCTCACTTTTGTCTACATGATATTTCAATTTGAACACTTACAATTGTATAAAATAATAAATTTATTGTAAAAGAAAACACAATATCAATCCAACTTGACTAATTTTAGTGTTAAGTTTATTTTATTTTTTTATTGTGATTTAAGTCTGTTTTTAACCTCACTTATTATGTACATGGTTTATATATCATAATACACGAATCATTTCATCATTCTTTGTCATAAGGACTTCCGCTTCATCTTATATCTAATGGTTTTGCGTTATTACATATACATAATTATTAACTTTATATTAAATAATTTAATTAACTCATTTAAAACACTAATGAACTTGACTAACCCAATAAACATTATACGTGAATCATTTTATCATTCTTTGAAGTGAGGAATTCCACTTCATTTTATATAACATATTTGGCATTACTACATATTAAACATAATTATTGACTATACTAACTTAATTAACTAACTTGAAACGTTAATTTACACATTAATCATTCGATCCATCTATGCCATGAGCGTTGGTTGGTTGAGATTGAGTATGTTAGTTTAAGTAAATTAGTTAGTAGTAATATAACCTAATTAACCTAATAATACCGACCTAACTATCTTAATAATATACCTTCACTAGAAGTATACTTTTATTTTTGTCAACATAAGAAAATGTAAGCAATGATTTTATTAAATTTAATCGACTTCCAACTACCCCGTACTTAAAAAAACATAGCATCATGAAAAATAATCCTGTTTTGAGAATTTTACGTGTCATGTAGCAACGTAAAAACAATGCCTGCCGTCAATTAGATTACTAGTGTGAGGTCGTCAATAAATTAAGGTTACAAAAATATTTATTTCTCATTGAATATTTATTAACATTATTCATTATTAGTGGGTTATTTCTACTTTAAATCAAATATTTAAAATGTATCCTTGTATGGTACACAGTGCACACAACACCAAACTGATTATAAAACAAAACTTTCTTGATTAGTTTCTCAACAGACCCCGTCTTGTTCTTGACTGGCCATCATTTACTATATTTGTAGATAACTAATGAAGCAATGCTTCAAAGAAGACGTAATACCTACATTATGATGTTGCAATACATGCAATACATACTATTATAATACAAAAAAATATTGCATATTGAGAAATCATTTTAAAAATAAAAGTCATTGGTAATAAGAATCAGTCAATATCTATTTATGTGGGGTATAATAGCTAAGACAGC
Source organism: Agrypnia vestita (assembly GCA_016648135.1). Classification (NCBI taxonomy): domain Eukaryota; kingdom Metazoa; phylum Arthropoda; class Insecta; order Trichoptera; family Phryganeidae; genus Agrypnia; species Agrypnia vestita. The sequence goes on from JADDOH010000482.1 coordinate 184,215, forward strand.
AATATTCAAAACCTTAAAAAAAATTGTTTTGAACGCAGTCACCGAGGATCAATAATTTGAAGTGTACGGAATTCTGTGTAGATTTTATGTATCTATCCCTTCTATATAATCCCTTCTAAATGAACATTCTGATAACCAATAAACTTGAGTATTATGCAACAAAAATTAATCTGTAATCTTAATTAAATTTACGCATAAAATGTGTTTCATATTTGTTATATGCTGGTACATGCAGTAAACTAAAACATTCATACATTTATGTAAATTTATTTGAATCTTAGTTTTCAGATAATTAAAATTCCGAATACTAGTTCATAACTATCGAGTGCCGTTGTAATTAGTGAATCCAATTCCGAGTCTACGTACTAATTCCAGAATTTCTGAATTCATTTTTGATGATTCTAATTATTTGAGATCTATCGCGGAGTTAGAAAATATGAATTTGCCTTATCAATCTTATATATTTATTGAAAGTATTTAAAAAAGCAAATACAATTTATGTAAGACTCTTAGAAAATAATTTACAGCCTAATCTACAAAATACACAAAATCACACCTAAAACCGTAAAAATTCTGACGTAGGTACGAGGCATACGTCAAGAGTAGAATAGGATATTTGATACCCTTCTGGGGAACCGGAAACAAAACTGACCTAAACAGACTCCAACGACAGCAAAAAAAAATACTAAAAATGGTCTATGATCTGATAAACCTGACACCAATTGAAACTGTATACCGTATAATACAACAATTATACATTGAAAGCCTTATTTAAAATCATTCACAAACTAGCAAATGGCGAAATACAAGACGAAGACATAAAATTACACAAAATACACGAAAAACACCCACACAACACTAGAACGACTCAAAACTATCACACAACATAAACCAAAACAAAAACAGGACAATCACGACTAGTTTGCAATGGATTAAAACTATACAACGACCTACCACAACAGACCAAACAACTGACTACTGACAAATTCAAAACAAATGTGATAAAAATCTTAAAACTCGGCCATTTATAAAAAAGTGGTTTTGTATCTAAATTATTATTATATTTCTATATTGAATCATATAAAAAATGTTATCCATAAACCTTTTCAGGTTTCTATTATACTTTAAATTAAAAAAGTAAGAATCTGTAAACGAAAAATAACGCAAATAATAATGGTATATTACAAATAACATTTTTTTAATTTTGAATGTGAAATAATTTTATTAATATGAATAAAACATCAGAAGCTATGGCAAAGCTTCGACTGTTTCACTATAAAAAAATCATTAAATTTCTATTGTAATTTCAGGCTGCCAGGGCGGTGTAAACCTTTAATTCATAGCATCCTTATAAGTGTAATACCTTGGTTTAGAGATTTTTCTTGTCTATCCATTCATATTCCTTTCTTGTCGTTTTCAAATTATAACAAATTGCCATGTTTCGTCAGAGTTACCCGCTTCCAAATCTTCTTAAAATATCGACTAGCTTAATGTTTTCTAAAGCATTAAACTAATTGCTCCAATTTCTAGAAGTATTGATTGTATGTTGTGCCGTAACCTTATATGAAGTTTGTCGAATTCTCTTTACACCCTCTTGAATCAAGGGATGCTAATTCTGAGGGTTGGAGTGTATGATAGCCGGGTTAAGGAGGATATTGACAGAGGGATGTCATCAATACAAACAGTTTGTCGGGACTGGGGGACCCGCATTGCGATGTTTGTTGGATGGGCGGTGCTTCAAGTGCTCGGGTAAAACGAAATAATATTGTCCCCTTTACAGGGGTTAATGCAATCTCGTGTTGAATGGTTAAGTAAGGTTAGTTTATGATAGTTCAGGTTTGTTCAGATACTGGCTAAGTTAGATTAAGTAAACTTATATTAGATCTTGTTTACTGCTATTCAGGTAGGATGTTTTCATCGCGAAAGGGTTTCGAAGGTAAACTCACTGGTATATCAATATATGTTGTGAGAAAATTCAATAATGAACTCTGACATATATTTTGTAACCGCTCCTGCATATAATGTTGTTTTCCATGTATCTATTTCTTCCTCATTCGTCAAACAACTAATCAATGTTCTTATTAATTGTTGTTTCATTCCCACCGAGTCTAAATATCTGGATTAGTTAATGTTAATCTAGTTAATTAATCAAATTAATAATGAAAAACATTAATAACCTTGCAGCACTACATTTCTGCCGTGATTATGAGTCGAAAATGTTCAAGCTATATCAATAGTTATATTGATTATTGTTATATTATATATATTATAGTTATATATATTAACTATTGATATTATTAATCATCTAATATCAATAGTTATGGAGTTATGCAATATCAAAGTTTGCATTTTTTAAAAAATATTTCTGGCTTATTTTTTACAAAACGTTGAACCATCATCACAGTATCTTATATTGATTATGAAAAATACATTTGTTTTAATACAAGTTACATAAATAAAATGATAAAAACCTAGCAGAAATTCCAATTGGAATGATTTCCAACTGGAATTCGAAGGTTTTTGTTATTTTATTTGACTTGTATGAAAAATAATATTTTTCAATATTCGATATAAGTTTCTGTAATGATTGTCCAACGTTTTACAAAAAATAAGTCAAAAATTGATGTCGCATATCTCCATAATAACTATTGGTTGCTGGAACATTTTCGACTCATAATCAAGGCAAGAATATAGCCCTGCGAGGTTATTAATGTTTTCAAAATAACTCTGTATATAGCCAATGATTCAAAATATCGAAATAGATACGAGATTGATATACCTATACAGATTACGATAACAAGCTCGAGTAACTTTAATTTAAAACATGCCATTCTAATATGTATATCACCTTCCCAGACCGTAATTTGAACCACAGCGATCAATGACGCAATGGTTCCGAAATACAAAATGGGTCACACAATTATTTGATCTTTGAAATGGCGTGCAAAATTACACTCGCCATCGTGAGGAGCATTCATTCCATGCACCCACTCATGACGTCATGATGTAACATTTCAATTTCACTTGTTTCACTATAATCATGTGAAAATATATCTAACGAACCACTTAAAATTCGACATAATTAATGTAAATCATTAAATTGAAAAAATAGTGCAATTGGTAATATATTTTCCCGGCTAGAGAATGTTCCGGATTCAGCGAGACTCGCTGATAAATTTACATTTTTTATACATAGATTTTTTCTTCTTCGTGATTCATTTGTTTTTTAATTGTTAAAAAACGTATGTGTGCAAAATCCATTTATGATAGAGTAAGGAATTAAGCTGTTAGGAAAAAATGTAAAGCTGATGAAACTAACCCATAAAAAACAAGTTTTTATTACACTCCCTTTCTCATTTACTAGTAGAAACTGGTTTGGCGCTTAACCTACGCGTTGGGCTTCGGTCGGGCGACGCTACAAAAGGGAGTAATAAAAAATTTCCAAAAATCCAAAATTATACCATAATCAGGTTTAGTGTCTACCAGATGCGTCGCAGTCTCTTCATACAACTTAGTAAGTTTTATGAAAAAAACATTAAAAATTTCTAAATATCCAAAATTATACTATAATTATTAATTTTTTAACGAAAATTTGATAGATCTTCTTGATCGTCGCCACGAGTCTGCTTGCAAAGTTTCAGCTCGATTGGATCACGGGAAAAGGGTTAAAAATCGATCCAAAGTTTTTTCGTCAAGAAAACAAGCAAGCAGCCGCCACGAGTCTGAAAGCACGAAAGGAAGTAAATAGGGTTGCTCAGATGGTTTGAGCATGTTGAGCGAATGAATGGTAAGAAAATATATGACGCAAGTGTTGACGGCACCAGAAAGAAAGGACGACCGCGGAAGACGTGGATTGACCAGAATTACGAGGTACTGTTAGGAGCCTCGATAATCGTCGAGCTTGTATGTGAAGGTGTATGAATGTGGATAGAAGAGTGTAGCGCTCTGTCCTCTTCTGTCTTCCCCGCGGAGAAACAGCTTGATGCTAATTAAGTATTAAATAACTATGTTCTAAAATAGCATCAATAATATAAAAATAATATTAGGTGCGTGTGTATTTTGCAACTAAAATAAGTATTGCTAAAAAAATTTACCATGGAACCATGACAGAAAAAAAAATCGCAACTAAAATAACAATTTATAGTTATTGGTGATACAAAATTTCTACTTACCTAATGCATTAAAAAATACTTTATTTTGTTAAAAGTTCAATGTATGAGTCGTCTAGTTCAATAACTTGTATCAGATGAAAAAAATGTATCAAAAATACATTTAAGATGATTTTTTAAAAATTAAATCTCTCCCCCTTTTAAAATGGTGTTTTCAAAAGCACCTTTGCATTTAAAACTATAATATTATTTCATCCAATAGTGACGACAGTTATGTTAACCAAGTATATAAAAATATTAACACTAGGTAATTACATTGTAGAAAATAATAACAATCAAAATTAAAATAGTGTTCAATTTCAAAATCCCTTCTCTACATTTAAAACAATCATTCATTCATTTATGATGACAGTTCTGTTTACTAAATCATAATATTTACATTAATTATATATGTATATTTTTTTTAATGAATGAAATCAAAGAATGAAAAACAAATAACATGATATAGGAAATACAATTATAATAATAAGTTTAAATGCTTTTCATCACTTATATATGAACACAGCAAGCGTAGAGATAAAAAGTATAATATATTATACAAGAAATATAAACTATTGATTTCTTTGCATATTTTATTTTATTTATCAGTTAGCGAGAATCCTTAAACATATATGTACGTGTTTATGAAATCAGGCGACATTAAGTAATCAAAGTGGTTTATGCAAAGTTTTTTTAGTTCTTTTAAATTAATAATTATGTTCAGCCACAGAATTAGCGCTGCAACATCAAAAGAAAATTAAAATGTTTGACGTTAATTTTTTTTTCTCTTAATGGATCACTTTAATATTTGGAATACACTTTTTGCACGCAAGGATTAGTATCCAAAGATTATTTCTAAATAATACTGTGTCTGGAAATAAGCACATTTCTTACATGTTTCTCTGCATCTAACGCGCCCGATAACGACGTTAAACATGACCCCAAATATTTGATCTTTTGCTTAGCCCGGGTAGCGGTCGGTTTCGTATAAATATTTATCGGATGCGAATATTTTTGTTTCTTTTTTCTAGTTCCAACGAAATATTCAAGAAGACCAATGAAGTTCAGCAGAGATCGTAACATCCATAACAACACGACCGGGAAAAATACAGTTTTATAAAATAGCTGAGAAAGATATCGAGAGAAGAATAAGAGGAACGATGCTTTGAATACAATAACTTCTAATAGAAACAACACCAATACTCTTCACAAATTTCCCAGTTCCGAAATTAGAAAATATTTACACAAAAATATCTGTTATACAAATAATTAATGAAAATATTTATAAAAACTTGAAACAAGCATGTCCTTAAATTTTTAAAATAATTCCGAAAAACTAAAATGCAACACGATACAATTTTTTTTTAAATTATATATTTTTTCATGAGCCGTGGCTGCGAGAAACAAATAAAAGCACTAAAAATTAATTAGCGATTTATTAATTAGTGATTAATTAACTTTTAAATGGATAAAGTCACGTAACACGAATTAAACTTAACACTATTCTTTAAAGCACCCTATTTCGTAAACTATCACTCGTCTATGAACACTTTGTTATGGCTGAGAATACTTTATTTAATATTCACTACAACATTCCATTCAGTTCTCGCTTGTAATAGTCGCATTTTTTATGTCGCCGCTTACTTAAGAACTCGCTTGATTATTTCGCTCGATATTTGCCACTACGAAATTCCACGACTGGATACAACACCGCACGTACTTCGCACCGATCGAAATGTCAAAACAACTCTTTTTTTGCGCAGTTGTCGGTCGCGCTTTATATAGGCGAAACGCTGGTTTTTCCAATCTTCTAGATTATTATAGTGTAACTATATCGTCCCCGTCATTTCGAGGCTTTTCCAGGCGTTCCTATACATTGTCTATAACTCTAGAGTTCTGCAGATTGTTCTATAAGGTACTAGATAGAGGCTAAGATCTTATTATCATCATTGACATATTTCGAGGCACTCTGTACGTAATCTCTTTTTGCCATCACGAATCATGGAATCATCAATATATTTAAGAATAAAGCATTTTAATAACCTACATAAAAAAAATTGAGATTATAACTGAGAGTAAGCAAATAAAAAATAAATTTATTGAACACTCCATAAATACAATTAAACAATATTTTGTTTAAATATACGTGCCTATAAAAATATGTAATAATAATACCTAAAGTGTAATCTTTTATACATAATTGGTCTAAAGGCAATGACATGAATCAAAATTTCAAAATGTTTTTTTTATTTTTTTATGAAAGAGCTTTAAGTAAATTAATGGATTAATAATGGTGACGAAAACATTGAATATACTAGGTCACAAATTTTTATAAAGGTACCAGATGAAACCAAATCATCATGTTGAGGCTCCTTACATGACCATCCTCCAGTATCTGGTTAATCTGATCATGCTACGTCTTCCGCGGTCGTCCTCTCTTTCTGGTGCCGTCAACTCTTGCGTCTTACCATTCTTTCCTCATGCATTCACTCAACATGCCCAAACCATCTGAGCGATCCTTTTTTCATTCCATCTACTATGCTAAGATCTGCTTTACATTATCTTTTTTCGATTTTTCTCTATTTTTCCCTATTTTCAAATAAAGGTAAACGCTTATAAATATGACTAAATTGATGAAGCTTTCAAATGGAACTCGAACCGCCTGACCATTGTAAAGGCGAGAGTCACAACCACGACACCAACAAACTACTTGTTTCTGTCAAAAGATTAAATAAGCCAAGGTACATATTGTTTTTCACGATCTCAAAATTAACACATACTTGAACCTCACTTTGTTTTCTCCTTCCGATCTATGATATATATATAAAATTAATGAAAGACTGTAAGAAATTTATTTTGCTTTTAGCTGAAATTTTGTCGAGACACGGATTGTATTAGATGATGGCAAGCTTAATCTTTCAAAGAGCTTAAATGTCGTGTTTATCACAGAGATGCTGCTGTGAGATAATCCGCAGTAAAGGGAGAGATAATTCGCTAAAGGAGAAGTCAAGTCCCAACTTAATAGCTGCCAATGTGATGTACCATCAATATTGCTTTGAAGAATTTGACAAGCATTTTGTTAAACCCTCGAAAATAATGATGGCACACGAGTATTCAAATTTGTAGAGAAACGTCAATTTCATTGTCCGTATTTAATTTGGAAAGGGATTAACTTTAACGATTTTAAGTATTAATTGTCATGTAATTGGCACATAACTGTCATACAGTTAACTTATTTATATTCTTTACTAATTGAATAATACCTACGATTTATCATTTATTATTTTGATATTAACAAATTATTGAACCTGCAATGGGATTCGAAACGTCGGCTAGAAAGGTTGTAAAAATACGACATAATACGCCAGAAAACACAAACCAGAAAATTAAAGAGTTTATTGTCGTATCATTAAATATTTTTATCATTTCAAATATTAAAAATAATATACAATGATTTAATTTCAGTACGATACTCCTCTTCTAAACACAAGCGATCGCTTGCATAAATAGTTATTCGTTAGTTGGGGACCATTAAAAATCTATACCGGCACAAATCTTCCCAATATTTGGTCCCGACTGTTAAAGTCGTTACTACGTTCCGCATTAGAATTTATTATTTGTTTTATGTGTGTATCGATCATGAAACTTTTTAAAAGGTGTAGTTATTCAATATTACTTAACAGAATTCTAGACAACTGGACGTGTTACTTTCTTTTCACTTTTTATTTCAATTTCATATTTTACGCGGTCGGGTTTTTAGATTTTTTAAATTTAATTTTTTTATTATAGCTTCAAAACGTCTAGTGGAAGAAATGACCCGCGAAAAGTGTCTGGTGATGATTAATATGTGAGTATGTGGGGATGAATAATATACTGTCCCGTTAAAATTTAAAAGAAATCCGGTCTGTAACATATATTTATGTTATACTTACTAATTTTTTTGTACCTGTATTACCTGTTATCTGCTAAAATCCCCCGAATTAAAATGTCATAATATCCAAACCTTCTTGTCTACTATAGTGTACATGTACAGAAAATATTTCACGTTTGATACTATAACCTAATTCTGGCGGTCGCCGACTCTTGGCCTATAAGTTATGTGAGCGAAGTACAAGAATTGTTGTATCAAAGTTTCGATCTGTTTCACTGTTGCCAAGAGAAGAATACAAGTAATTTTTTTTATGAATTTATTATTTTTCTAAATTGCGAGAAAGATTCTGTGCTTTTTGAGATTGTAACAATCGCAGCAGAGATATATTGTCTAAACAATATTTTAACTGCTATCTTGACAGAGGGCAACCATTGCTCATCTCGAGAAATTTAGTGTTATTAATATAACGCCGCTACGTTCAGAAATCCTCTGAAATATTTTCGGATAAACGCTTTTGCCATCTGCAGACCTTTCAGAAAATATATTTAACTAGCTGTAACCCGTCAAAAATGACGGTAATTTTTCATGCCGGTTCCTAAAGAATAAGTATTGGCCAACACACATGCAATAGTAATAACGATTTTTATCAAAATATTTTAACTTTTTTTCTACATTTCCTCTGCCGGCAGTTAAATGAACTATTTCAAACCCTGGCGATTGGGCGGAACATGAAATGGTTTGCGTCTTTGCTAAGTCCTATATGATCTGTATTTTTGACTGGTAATACAGGCTCGGTGATAGCAACATCTCTATCATTGCCGCCTTCGGATTTGTTGGCCCGGAGTTCAAGCCCCATCTCCGGCCGTTTAATTTCGTTTTTTTTAGGAATAAATTATAACGAAATTACGGACCTTACACGAAGTTACGGGGACAGATAGACAGACAGATAGACAGACGGACGGACGGACAGACAACGAAATTATATGTCTGATGTGAAGGTTTTTCGTTGACCTTTAAGCTCACCCTAAAATAGGGGTGTCCCTCATGATAACGACATTTTAAATGAATTGAAATGTTTAATAATTCCTTCCCTAACCGCAAGAATCAGGTAAATTTTGTCTGTGTGTAAGATGCATTTTTCTCTAGGTCCAATGGGGTTACCAATTTGTACTTAAATTATTCTTGTACCGGATAAATAACGCAAATATATTTTCTTTTCTCTTTTTTCTCTGTGATCAATACCGACAGAATTATGATTTCAACAAAATCTTTTCCGAGATATAAAATTATACAAAACTAACGCCCTATGCCGAACCATTAAATAATATTTCAGAAATAAATCCCACCGCTTAGACTTATAAGTAATGGATATAAAACACAGGGGCAAATAAAAATACTTTTACTATGGAACAACATCACTATACTTACTTGGGAGTTAAATGGTACAATATATTGTTCTCACAAAACAAAATTCAATCAATTTCAAAATACGAGCAGTTTAAGAAGGAAGTCAAATCCTTGAATTTGGGCAGCGATGTATTGTAACATTGCCTAGATATTTCAAATGGATTATGTTTTTAAAACGTCTACTTCTAATTTGATTTGAAAGTACTCCTCCCATAAACACGAGCTATTGGCTCATATTATGGCGAGTATAATGGCATATTTAGAATGTAATAACATAGGCGTAATTTATTTTATAAAAATCACTGTATATGTACAAAATCTCTTTCTGGATCTACTTCATCGTGCTGTGTCCTCTATTTTAGTTTTACTTATGTCTACATTTCGGACACGATCATGTAGAGATTTTCTAGAAATGGATCTCAGCACATTCATTTCAAATTATTCATTTCATTGAAAATGTTGCATTTATTAATATTGTGACATGTCCTGTTAGAAGAAAGCCTCGGCAGTCGAAGAAACACGAATGAATGTGGATGAGGAAAAAGTTGTTAGAAAGTCAGAGCAGAAGAGTATTGCCGTTTATCCCTTACACCTACGTTGTATTAATATTTCAAAACATTCATAAAAACTTAAACTCAAAAAACGAGTAACACGTCTCAGACGCATGTACCATACAACTTCAATATAGAATATATTTTTTCCGACATATTTCTTTCTCTTTTCTTACTACAAGGTTACTAAGTCCCGTAATAACTTTCTTATCTATAGTTATCCGCCTGCGAATCTCCCATAAAATGTTCCGATATTCTTAAATGCCGATATAAACGCGCCAATTCAATTTTTCTATTTTAAAAATTTTGCGAGAATTTTAAATTAAACGTAAAATAAATAATTTCATTAAAATTATTTTTCATCGACAACGACAGTCTTATTTGTGGAAACGTGATAATACACATGTGATATAATGAGGCCGTAATTATCCTTTGTGGTTGTTTTCCTTGAATTTCTCCCTTAATGGTTATTTTTGTTAATGTAAGCAAAAAATACCAAATTACCTACTTGTGTATTATAATATAATGTCTCTCAGTATGTGAGATAATTAATGAACAAAAATTTAAAAGAAAACATTTAATTTGATATCACGGTTTTCTAGTGTGCCCAAAAAACGCTTAGAAAGCTCCTTTCATTTTTGCCCGCAAAATGGATACAAATTAATAGCCCGCGGGCTTGGCAAGAACACATGACTTCGCTGATATTACAATTCTTACAAAAATAATATATTTAATTCATGTTTCAAATTAAAACATTAAGTGGCTGGTTGCTAACTGAATAAGCAGGTTTGTAATTATTTCATCGTGCGGTAATATGGCGGGCGTTCTCACTCTTATTATCTACAATTTTAATTCCAGAAAGTTACGAATTTACGTACCGACAGACAAACAACGAAATTATTGTATTTAGATCCAACGCGTAGATAGATATAAATTATTCTTTGGCGAACTTATGGAATTGAGAAATCCGTAATCGTGAAACGACATTTAGTAAAAAATTACTTTATTGTATAAACTGATGGACAGTAATTCTAATATTCTTTTGAAAAGTATACTGCAAACAAGCAAAATCTAAAACTTAAAGTACGTGTATTTTCTTCTACCTGTCGTCGACTGTTGGAGTAGGGTCTCCTGGTCCTTAGGCTGTACGTTCTTCTGTCCTGGATATCGTCACCCAATCCATGTCTCTGCATCCGATCATCCCCTTGCACCACCCATGAATTTTTGCTCTTCCTCTGTATATAATTCGGGAAGATCCATGGAGATCGCCTGGTTAATAATGTGATCGGGTGCTCTGCGTCCAACGTGGCTATACCATCTCAATCGCCTTTCCTTCATCTTTATATTGATGTCTGTGACACCCAGGCTGACACAAATGTGTGAACTTTTTATTTTGCCTCTTAGGGACACTCCACATGACCATCTATGCATGCGCATTTCAGTTGTTTCTAGCTGCCTATCGTACAGCATTCAGAACCATTGAGGAAGGCGGGTCTGACAATTGAGTGGTATACTTTCTCTTTTAATTTTAATGGAATTTTTGGATCACAAAGGACACCTGTTATGGATCTAAACGTCATCCATCCCACATTAATTGTACGTGTTTTGTAATTGTATTTGTTGCACATCCTTCATCGTTATGGATGACTCAGGATATTCAAAGAAGTTTAAAGGATATTCAACGGATATATCGTCCCTTTAGAGGTGAAACTCACAAAATGTCATTGGAAGTAGTATTGAAATATACATTGAACATGTGATATTAAAATTATTTAAAATGTTCAAATTATGATTTTTACCAATAAACAACTAAAAATAGACACGGAATATTTACTTAATGATTTCTACCTGGAATAGAGATGGAAAAAATATATATCTTTGTATTCCTAACACATTTTAACCAATATTGCGGTTAGTTTGTTTTACCTTTAACGGGACAATATATATTTTGATATTATACTAGCAAAAAATTATACGTGATATTGGCAGCATTTTTAATATTTTCATTAACTTGAATACAAATAACATGAATAAATTGTATTGTATAACGTGCCCAAAAACAGGAATCTAATTAATTTCACTCGGTGGGTGATGAAATAGATCCGATCAAAGAAATGAAGCAATTAATATTCAACACTTTAAAGATCGATATGTCAGTTTGATGTTAATGTGAGATGGCTGGCACCTTGTAAGTTTCGTTTTAGATTATTCCATGTCCAGTTTCTGTCCCATAACGGGATGCCTCTTCCAAAGTTTCGACAGAATATCAAGGTCTTCGGGGACCCTTGGCAGCTTAGAGGCAACAGATTAAACTGTGTAGGTAGAAGACTCTGAGAATATCAGTTGACAGTTATGTGGAATACACTAAAACCAATTCAATATACATACATATATAACAAACCGAAAGTCTATATTTCCACAACAGATATATTTTCATATAATTAGTAAAAATACACAGTTTTCAGCACTTATTGAAAATTTTAACATGCTCCAGCGCTATTGGTCCCTTCATCAGACTACAATTTACACTCAATTTATAATATTTTTTTTCTTTTTTGAAGAAGATATATTTTCATTTTAATGTTTCAGTTTGCTCTTGAAATATTTTATGACGATGTTTTAATTTAAGAAACCAATAACATTATTTCTATACATTTCAATAGAAAAATTCTAATCAATATACAACAAGATTCAATAAAAAAATATGAAAAATATTGATCAAGGGTTTTTTATAAATTTTTAATATGAAAAAGAGAGTAAAAAAAATAAATTATATATTATATATGTTCCTAAAAAAATTGAACCCTATTTCCACATATGATGATCATGTAATTGTTACTGCACACGTTTAGAAAAGTAGATAAATACCAGGGCATGCATGAGAACAAGAAGCCAAAAAAATCAAAATTAAAAATATATCTGGCAGAATATTATGAAATATTAAGGTCTGAATAACATGCAAATTATTGTGATAGGAATACGAGACAAAGGTATATGTTTTTTGGGTTTATTTTCAAAATATATGCTTTGGAAAAGTGATGCTTCTTGTTCTTACTGCACGCCCCTGATAAATACTTATATTTGGGACTAAGTATATGTTTACGCCATCAGTGTTATTCACTTCGATAGCTATGTTTTTGTTCTTTTCTTATTGTGTTTTAAGATTTAGTTCAAACAGTAGAAACTCAAACGGCTTACCTTGCGATGAAAGCCGCTTGTCGCCGTATGGGGAAATCGCGATCCGCCGTCATCTTTATTCTGATCATATTAATGTAAAATATCCGTCACTAAAAGTGTAGGTACACCCGTTCTTTTTCTGTCCAATATTGTATCGAGATGTTCAAAAGTCAGCCTTACAGCGCCATGTAAATACAAATTTACCGCCGAGAGCTTGACACCTTTAGTTCCATCCTCTGCCGCCAGGCCGAATTTTAAATTTCATATATGTCTGTATTGTGTTTGATATGTGTACTAGAACTCTGAAACACTATAAATTGGACAAATCACATAGAAGACACACGGAATAAACTAAAAATACTATTAGGTAAATTATATCTCCTAAAATACTGTATTCCAAATTCCAAGGCATACACTCGATATTACCACTGTATTGTAGACTCAATAAAAAATTACGGCTAACGCAGTTATGGACTAACATTTCAAACATGTCTAGACAAAATTTCAACTGACATTATTTAAAATTATTGGAAATAAAAAACAAAAAGAAGCATGTATGCAGACAAACTATTTAAAATGTGTAAAATCTTACCGATACAAAAATACCTACATTACAGACAGACATTGGGAGAATACGCGACAGATTTAAAACACAAATAGATTACAGATACACAACACACGACAAATAACAAATAAAAATAAAAAAATAAAAAAAAAACAAACAAAATTTACGGACCGAACTAAATAGTATATAGTTTCAAAAATATTTAACTACCGGACAGACTAAAAAATGAATCAGAAGAGAATTTTAAATAAATATTACAATGAACTGTGATATATGGTGAAAGTTTGAATGTAATGTTTTCTTAATAATGTATATAATATTGTATACTTGACAAGTATTTCTAATGATGCATTCTTTAAAACTTAAAATATAAAGCATTCTATGATCTCTTCTTGCACACAAGCTGCATATGCGGTTTACAAGATTTGTATATAAAAAAATATAAACACAATAAAAGAAAACATAATCATCAAATACCTATAAAAAGATTATAGGACATTTGTATCTAATAAAAAGATTAAAGGGGGCACAATATATTTTCTTTAGGTATACTGGCTTTACAAACATTTTTTCCGAGACCAGTAATATCTCCGATATGGTGTTGAGGATAGGATACCTGGCTCTCACCCAGGAGGTTCGCGTTCGCTTACCGGTGCCGGAATATATCTTTCTCATTTTATATTTGATTTATTTTGATGTCTATTTTATTTATAATATTAATTATAATGATGTTGCCGCTAAAGTAGGTAATATTATCATCAAAGGACAGTATCGCATTTAATTTTACTCACAATCGCCAGGGTTTAAAATAGTTCCATTAATTTCTGGCAGAGGAAATATAAATAAAAAATTCAAATATTTTGAATAGAGTCATTACTACTTCATTGGTGGCGGCTATAATAAGTAAATATTTATTCTTTAGCAACCGGCATGCAAAAGTACCATCATTTTTGACGGGTTACAGCTAGTACATCATTAGATATTTATACTATTTATCGAACTGCTGACTGATCGGCCACCAGCTATTGTTTAGTTTTAAACAGACGCGTATGTAAGTAAGCCAATTTAAAAATAGTATTCGAGGGAACCGTTGGAATGCTTCGGCATTTCGCGACTACAGATGGTACATCGAGTCATCTTTAAGCCAAGCTCACCCTCATCTTCCTGATAAAGTTTGTCTCGGAATTGCGATCAGTTTATCGGAGAAACTTATTAAAACTTTTGATCACGATGTCTTATAATGTTTCCAAGTTGTTTCCGTAGCGTTACACAAGAAACTCGCTGTTGGGGTAGCGACGGAGTTTCTCGACACCCCGTCGCGGAACTACCCTCGCTACCTTCCGAACTCGCGGGGGTGTCTTTTTGTCAGTAATTTATACTTCATCAGGCTCTGAAGATGTTTTAGTTTAGCAAACATGTATTTTAACGCAAAAAGTAGAGCGTGCGCAAAACCCGTTCTAAGATGGTAAAAAGTGCGCTAATGTTAATTGAGTAAAGCCTGTCTTATAATTTACACTAAATTATACATTGTGGTTTTTAAATTTATATTTTTTTATTAATACGCTAGAAAACCATTTAGAGTAAAGTTATAATATATAAAATCAGTAATAAAGATTGATTTGAAAGAAGGAAACTTAAATAATACTAGCTGTAGCCCTTCAAGAACGACGCTACTTTTCCTTTACTTCTTTTATTTATTAAAAAAAAGAAGAAAAAAGTTTTTATCCTACAAAGAAGCTACGGACGTTTCACGAAGTTATGATGGACGGACGGATGGACAGATAACGAAATTATTATAATTGGGATTTATTTATTTATTTATTTGTTCACGTCCATTATAAGCTTTTACATATAAATTTTTTGTAATATACAAATATTTATATAAAAACAATATCAAGTATAAGCAGTACCTACATACAATATATAAAATATAAATTCATACCACATATTATATTTAAAAAATAGAAAAATATTACGTAACATTAAAGAAGTATTATATATAGAATAATATCAGGTATGAAAAGAAAAATATTTTATATAATATTTAAAAATATTAAGCACATGTACATATAAGTAACAAAAGGTATATGCAGTAAAACTATCATGAGTATAGAAATATAAAGTACAAAGCAGTAATGTGTATACATAAAAAATATTATGGATTATAACATGTATATAATTATTTATTATTTTTTTTATCTTAATTATTTAGTTCCACACATAATGTTGTGTGGGCTAATACATGATTTCACTCAAACATATTGCATTCCATCTAGTCATTTAAAAGTTTTCACAATACAATTTTTGCACTCCTGTTTAAACCTATTTATATGAATATGGAATTGGAATGGAATATATGAATTGGAAGTAATGAAATAATATCGTCTCTTTAAGTGTTAACTTTATTTTCACTAGATTGTCATTGAGCACTATATTTAAAGGACTATTTCACTGAATTTGACTCAAGAAAATATTGATGCTTAGAACGTTTGGTGTTTAAATGTCGTTTATGTAACACAACAATGGATACCGCGCTTAGACTGCTCGCGTTAACGATACGCGTCGCTGTGCTACGCGATATCCGGGACAAAGCTGCCGGATTAGTTAGTGCATTTCCGTTCTACAGAGAAATGTAATTTTGTATCTCCCAGGTGCAAGATTCCAATTTATCACGGTAGCTTTGTCATTAATGGCATTCTTGTGTTTGTATCCAGATTTATCATTTATTCCATTTTCTTGTCTAACTTTTCAGAATAAAAAGTTTTTATGGTTTTAGTATACTCATACACGTAATCTCGCTGTCAAGTTGAACGTCGTATACGTTGGGATTAAGTTTTTCTCTCTTTCTGCCAATCTCACTCTGATTTCCTTATCAAAATTTCAATAAATGTTCATAGATTTACATATGAACTAGCCGTAACCGGTCAAAAATGACAATACTTTTACATACCGGTTCCTAAAGAGTTTACTTATTTATAGATACCCGTGAAATAGTAATAACGACTTTTATCAAAATATTTTAACATTTTTTTATATTTCCCCTACCAGTTGCAGTTAATAAAGTTACTATTTTAAAGCCTGGTGATAGTGCTGGGCGAAACATGAAATGGTTCTGGTTTTTACTAAGCCCTAGCATATATTTATAGTATATTTTTGGCGGTCCACGGAGAGTTATGTGTTAAGCGGCCGGTTCGGGTTGCTGGCCCGGGGTTCAAGTCCCATCTCGGGCCGTTTAATTTGTTTTTTTGCCGTGAATTCGAACGCAATTACGGTCGCTACATGAAGTTGCTGACGGACAGACAGACAGAAAGATAGACAGACAGACAGACAGACGACAGACGGACAGACGGACATTCAACGAAATCATTATCATTGGTATACAAAAATTAACTCAAAAAATTGTTGTTTTGGAAAGGTAATGTTAGTCTTACTCGGGTTACAATATGCTGGAGCAGAGGTCCAGCGCCAGAAATTTTGCCCTCCTATAGCTTCCGTACCATAAATTATACCAGAGTATAGATCCATACTAGAGTGAATGTTCCAGAGCAGAAATTATGCTAGAGTGGAGACTACGCGTGAGAAATCGTGCAAGATTGGAAGTACTTTCCCAAAAAAAAAGATATTGAAAGAAGATTTTTTAGAACTTCCGGTAAAAATGCATACAAGTGCATCTTGATTAGTTCCGTTCTCGTCGTCCAATGCCCATGCAACTTGCGGTGGACCACGAGCCCGTAATGCCCGTATATTTCGGTCGGTGATGAAACCTATATAATTTCCTCAGCGTATTGCGTGCAGCCATTTGCATAATGGCACGGCGCATGCCACATGTGCATTTAAAATACATTACTTCTACCGCCTCGATTCTTTGAAGAAAGCTTTGCGTGAATCTATCGATAACTAGGCGCGGCCATCTTTAAATAACCTGGGACGTTTCGATATTGCTCCAACCTATATTTTAATGATTATTTAAGGTATTATACAGTATTATTAATAAAAATGAACTTTGCTTTCACTACTTTTGTATTGAAATATATCAACATGTTTCAGGGCCCATGGCTCCTTCATCAGGATACAATTGTATAAATACTAACAAATTAAAAATCAAAAATCGAATTATAGACAATCAAAATATCAGAATCTAACTAACTTACCGTCACGCCGTTTCCCCGTGGGAGTAGGCAGAGAGGATAGAGCGCCATACTCTTCTGTCCTGACATACAACTCTCGCCTCATCCACAATCATACATCTTCGCATGCAAGCTCGACGGTTGTTGAGGCTTCTAACGGGACCATCTTCCAGTATCTGGTTAATCTGGTCATGCCGCGTCTTCCGCGGTCGCCCTCTCTTTCTGGCGCCGCCAACACTTGCATTATATATCTTTCTTACCATTCTTTCCTCACTCATTCTCTCAATATGCCCAAACCACCTGAGCGACCTTGTTTTAATTCTATGAATTATGCTACGATCAGCTTTACATTCACTCCTAATATCTTCATTTCTATCATACATGGATTTGTTACACATACGGCTAAGGAATCTCATCTCCAATGTATTCAATCTACTTTCGTTCCTCTTCTGCCAGCTCCAGGCTTAATATTGCTCAATATTTCACATTAAAAAATCGAGATTTCAATACCAATGGCGACATACATAGGTATTGGTAAACTTTGTCGTGGGAATCATTAATTTTCACATCTATATTCACATCTTTATTCCAACACTTAATAGACGAGAAAAAAATTAACGAGACGTAGGTATACGTCAGTGGTGAGATCAGAGGGAGAAGAAGTACGTGACGGTTATCCGCCAAACGTCAAAAATAAATACGAGTCCAAAGATATTTTTCTTTTCTATGGTCCAACACGACAATGACAATTTTGCCATAATTTTACTTCAGGACGCTGTGGGATAGGAAATTAATAAATGCATATGAAATAATCTTTTCTCTATAAGCTTTAAATACAGCATAAGTACTTATTTGATGTAATTTTAGTCGAAACATGAGAATTGTGAGCGAAGTGCAGTAGAGCGAAGCTCTGTCAGACCACATCGCCCAAATTAGAAGGCATTGGAGAAATTAATCCCCTTTCTAAAGGAATTGCAGACATCGGTCACTGCAAATAATGGTATTTACTTTGAGAGGGATACGTGAAAATATACAAATCTTTTTATTTAAGTACGAAGAACACCTAACACCGATGTAAAACTACGTCTCGTTTATTTTCCTCTAATAAATGTTGGTATAAAGATCCCAATATTACTCTTTACGGCCGAATATATTTTATAAAATTTATTTTTATTAAAAAATTACAAATAAAAGATATCACCGACATGTACGACGTCTTAACGTTTAAGTATTTTAAATATTTTTTAAAGTATTTAAACTGATTTAGTAAAATTAATGAATGATTATTGCATTGACATCCGGAATACGTCACTCTGCCAAATTTCAGAACTATTGACGCTCAGAGAGGGCATCGAATATTGATAGAAAATTTGACGGACAAGTGAAGCTATTTTGTTAGTTCTGTGTTGGAAGGCACCGCTCGATAGCTTCTAACCTCCTTCTCTCTCTCCAGGAACCTCCTGTTAAAACACACATCCCTCTTTTTTATGAACCCGACGCACGCTACGCTGGGGAACCTTTTCCCGTTGTAAATTAGACCCTGCTGTAAAATGTTTTTAATCATCAAAGACCGCGTAAACATTTAAGAAGGCTTTTGTGGCATTTTGCCTGCGGATAGGATAAGCGTTTGTCTTTTGTTCTCTTGTCGTGTTTTGTTTTGTTTTCAAGTTAAATAAATTCAAATGACTTCTGAATTTCCCGAACATAATACTATTTCGAATTATTGTAAATAAATAAATAGAATTCTAGCTGAATAAATTCTTTCAAAATCGATTGACTTGGAATAATACAGTAGGTGCCAGCGAACGATAAATTTACATCATAGTATAAAACCAGAAATATTTTCTGTAGATGTACACTGTAGTAGGTAAAAAGAATTAGATAATAGGTAATAAAGGTGCAAAAAAATGTGTAAGTAAAACGTTAAAATATATGGTATCAGGTTTCGTCGCTGTATATATAATTAAGCCTATGTGCCGTTTTAGTACATTCTGAGATAAAATAATGAAACTGTTTTAAAAAATAATTGCACAGACTAGATTTATAAAAAATATTTAAAATAATTACTAGGCAGACTTTCCAGATGAATGTTTTTTTTAGTATATCTCCATTATTTTTATGAAAAATGGACAAATTGATACGTTCATCTCAGAATATACTAAATGGCACATTGGCTTTATTATATATACAGCGACGTTATATTGTTTAATTGTGGCCCGAATAAAAATATATAATTCAGATTTGTCACTATAACGTCAATTACATGATTATTTATTCGTTTCAATGTATCTGGAATGTATGTGGAAGAAATGATCCGCGAAAAGGGTCTGGAAATCTTTTAATTTTAAATTTTAATATAAAAAAATATAGATGCGAACACGGAATACGTGTCACATCAATATTCTTACTATTTTCAAATTAAGCTAAACGCTTGTGCTATAAAAACAGGACTAACTTGCCGGTCTGGAGTGAGATTCGAACCCGCGACCTTTGGATCACGAGGCGAGAGTCCTAACCACAAGACCAACAAGCTACTCAAAAAATCATTAAAGTGTATCGTACTGTCCCGTCAAATATATTAAAAAATTAGGTGTGTTATTTTTACGTTTTACTTACACTTTATTACCTGTTAAATACCAAAATCCCCCGAATTAAAATGTCATAATATCCAAACCTTCTTGTCTACTATAGTGTACATCTACAGAAAATATTTCACGTTTGATACTATAAGTCTGGCGGTTGCTGGCTCTTAGTCTGTAATTTTTGATATTACTCACATGCCCATTGAACTTGAAACCACTCAAGGAAATAACTCGCAAAATGAAAGTATACCTCCTCATCTATAAATAAACATTATTGGTAATACACTCATTATATCGTTAAGAGCCCAGTAAATTACAACAGTGTATTATTATTGATTGAAAATTATGTATTATGTTAGAAGCCTCGATTTATTGCAGTAATAGCTAAGTGAATCTGATTGAATGTGTTATCATGTTATATTATTTATTGAAATGGAGGCTGCTTTGTGGTGTTACATGACTATTTTAAACAATCACTACTATAGTTTCGACAGGAGTAGTATCGTTCATCACTCTTAGTTATTAACACACAACATCCATTTTCTAAACGATGACCTGAACCTATAGATCTATTAAATCAATTATTTATTTACATATTCTTATATGATCACACTACATTAAAACACTAAATATATAAGTAATACACGTAAATGTACATGTAAAATATACATAAATGTAAAATAAAAAGTAGTCAAAAGTTATCATAAAAAATAGTTAACACTAGTATGAACAAGCTGTAGATGAGTGTCCATATAATTAACAAGTCCAATTTTCTCAAAGTATGTCTTAAATCCTCCTTAAAAGTCCTTCGGTATAATGAAAAATTATCGTGTGCAAAGTTTGTTTGCACTATCTCGCATGTCCGTCAACAGCTTCCTTATTAAAATTCTACTTTGGATATATAATAACTAGCTATAACCTGTCGAAAACGATGGATTTTTTGTATTAAAATGTAAGCTCTAAATTAATCAGTTATTAGTTATACATTAATTAGTCACAATGAAAAAATTATAGTTAAATCAATCTAAAATGATAACAATTTATTTTTTACATTAGCACACACAATAGAGTATTAACTAGCGACAGCCAGACTTACGTTATAGTATCAAACCTGAAATATTTTCTGTACATGTACACTATAGTAGACAATAAAAGTAGGATATTATGACATTTGAGTTTGGGGGATTTTTGGCAGATAACATGCAATACAGGTACAAGAAAATGTATGAGTAAAATGTTAAAATGTATATTATCAGGCATATTGTTAAATAGTGGCTCGAATAAATACTATAAAATTCAAATTTGCTATAACGTAAATGACATTATTATCAATAGAGCTTCAATGCGTCTGTGAAAGAAATGATCCACGAAAAGCGCCTGGCAGTGATTAATATGAGTGTATAGTAGTGTCCCGTTAAACACGTTAAAAAATCAAATTTGTAATTTTCACGCTTTACTAACTCAGTTTTTTGTACCTGTATTATGTGCTTTTTTTCTGACGAAATTACCCGAACTCAAATGTCATAATATCCAAAGCTTCTTACGCCGGTCGCTGGCTCTTTGTATATAACTATATTAATGAGCTCACCGTTTTTGTTAATCCAAATTACCAACGACTTCTAATTGATGAAATTCTACTTTTAGTAGGTATCTTACAAAATGCTTATTAAAATTTAATTTTCACAACAAATTAAATCGTAGAATGTTTGTGTAAACTTCACAATCTAGTAACTTTTGATTCATCGTTTCGGCCGCGAGTTAACCTTTTATCGAGCGCCGTTCAAATCACATCAGCCCTTAAAATGGACCTGCAATCGTTGGCCAGAAAGTTCATAGAAACACGGCAGAATATGCCAGAAAACTCAAACCAGAATATTCTGAACGACCGTGAAATTTTTAACAGTTTTCAAAAAAGCGTGCGTTAAAATTGCGATGAATATAATTATCAAAAAAATATTGATTGTATTATTTGTATCTAAAGAAAAATCCAATAATTGTGAATAATCCAGAACTTCAGCAATAATATTTAAAAATAATTTTTCAAATAATTTAGATGAACAAAAAAAAAACATTATTCATTTTGATATTTTGACATACATATATAAAATACCCTGACGATGGAAAGGTTTTTCCGAAACATGTAGAGGTGTAATTAATCAAATATTATGACTAGATACATACAAATAATACAATCAATATTTTTTTAAATATATATATTATTATATGTATATATTATATATATATATATACTAATATATGACGAATATTTTCTGGGAGAACCCGCGTCAAATAGCTCTTGCCCCGAATAGTCGGATCTACTGGTCTGGTTTAGGGCAGAATTCAAAATAGAAGGCCCTTGAGAATGAATAGTGTTACCTATTCAAAACCTCGGGAGTGTAAAAGTCCTTTACATGACTATTTGACGCGGGTTCCCCCAGAAAGTAATTCGTCATCTTTTACCCGTGAAAATCTCAAATATAACATGTAGAGGTGTAATTAATCAAGTAATATAACTAGATACATACAAATAATACAATCAATATTTTTTTAAATGTCAATATATATATATAATTATCATACAACACGTGCTTGGATACAGGCGGCCCACTGAGGGCAGCGGGAATCCGCACGCGCCGCCATTCTGGAGGAGCATAAAAGCGTACAAACAAATACACGGAACTATATCTGTACTTTACTCACGGAAAAAGATCCCAGTCTAATGGTCAGTCGGTTGTTGGTCCGTTAACTCACACATGCGTGCTGGAACCTCGTCTTGGGTTATTCGGTGCCATCGCTGGAACTCCGAGACTGGGCTACTTCCTCAGTCATTTTTGAAAGACACAAGTGCTGAGTTGTTCTGTGAATTGTTATGTAAGTCCATTTGTACTTTATCATATTTCTCTAAACAAAAATTGTATTATCTCATTAATTAACCAATTAAAACATTATAATGATGTAATTAATAAAAATGAACTTTGTTTTATGTATTGAAAAATATCAATATGTTTCAGCGCCCATGGCCCCTTCGTTATAGATACCGAATTGTATACTAACAAATTAAATATCAAAAATCGAAGTATAGACAGTCAAAGTATAAAAAAATAATAATAATTAATCACTTACTAACAAGGAACATGTCCATATTTTTAATATATAAGTGGTGAAAACAAAGTTCATTTTTATTAATTATATTAATAATGTAACCACAAAATTTATTTTGCTCTTTTTGAAAAAGTACCTACCTATTATAAAGATTTTTATGTATTAAATTTGAGGGTTGCATTGATTTTCCTTTTCGTAATTGATGTATAAATTAATGTTTTTAAATAATTTCAGATTTCTACTACGAATATCTGAAATACAACGTTCATATTATCCTTCTACCTACCTAAAATTTATCAGAAACATCGAAAAATAAACATCTCAAATAAATAGTTAATTCACATTGTAATTGCATACGGGCCTACTGATTATGTACAATTTTAAAGGTTAGGAACTTCATAACAATATTTATTTCTTTTTTATTCCACTATTTATTTAGTTCCTTATTTTATATTATGAGTCAATACATGATTTATATTATAAATCATATTGTACTTATATGCATAAGTCATTTAAAAGATTTTCATAGTAAACTTTTTATCCTATTACATTTGGATATTTACATTTTATTTCTTTTGAATAATTGTGAAAAAAAAAATTAACGGCCCCTTATTGTACTATGATCATAAAAGAAGATAGCTCCTAAGTGAAGATGGGAGTTATTGGCGATTCACCGTCGATATATATATGTTTTAGTATTGAACATAATCTATTTGGGTATTAGCTGTAACCCGTCAAAAATGACGGCACTTTTACATGTTGGTATCTAAGGAATAAGTACTTATTAAAAAAAAAAATAGAAAAGAGAATTCCAAAAAAAATTTGGATTTTTTTTGTCGAAAAAAAGATTTTTGTAAAGAAATAATTTTTCAAAAAAAAATAATAAATAATAATAAGTTACGGGCATTCCACGAAGTTACGCGATCAGACAGACAACGAAATTTTTATAATTGGGATATTTGTTTACATTTGGAGTATGTAAAAGGATATAGGCATTTTAAAGAGATGCAAATCATTATACTGTATTTATTTACTATTAATTAATTTACTATATAATTTAATTTTTTAATTTTTGAAGTTATCTGATTTTATCTTATCAATACCTATAGATATGTTGAATTTCGTATTGGTTTATAAATGAGAGCTTATTCAAATACATTAGTTGACATATTTACTGTTGAAAGGCAAATGGGTAAATTTCTCAGTTTTGATAGATATATATATCACTCGAATTCAATGTTTATTTTTTACTTTCAATATCAACAAACAGCGAACAAAATAGAATACTTATTTCAACATACTTTAATAAATATAAACATATGTAAGTTAATTTAATAAAGGCTGCAGAAATATCATTTTCGTAGGTGACATGATTTTAAATAAAATTTAAGTACCTAACAATTAAAATTTGAAAATTTCATATTAGTTATTTCGATGGAATTAAAATAATTTGTCAATGGTGTTGCACACCAGGGTTCTCCACCCTTCATAAATATTCATTTTATAAAATTAATATTCAAATATTGTCTCACATAACGTATTTTCTTACTAACCAATAAATAAAATTCCTATATAAAACGAGCTTTTGCTAAGATAAATTTTCGTCGTGAAAAGCTACTAGATGTATAGAACTCTCACGATAGTTTATTACCTTACCTTTTTATTACCTGAATTAAAATGATAAGAATATAAAAAAATAATATGTAAGTGTCAATATTACATATGTTAGATGAAATATTGACAATTTATAACCTATATTTATTTTTGATATATAAAAATTCAATTTTGTAGAAAATGGGTGCTTAGCATGGTAATTGTATATGTAATTACTAGTAATATATATATATTTTTTTTTTTTTTTAACAATTTTTTGCGTTAGTACTGTCTACAAATAGCTACCTGCTGAATTGATTAAAATAAATATTTTAATTTTAGAATATGTGAGTGTTGTGGCTTACCAAAAAGTGAGTTTTAAAAACGTGTTAAAACATAAGTTGTATACTTAATAATATATGTTGTCACCATGGTAACGAGTATGACGTATTTGCTTCATTACTTATGTTATGGAAGGGTGGGGGAGCTAAAATGTTTACGCATCAAAAGTTATATAGACAAACATTAACTGGAATAGGTCAGAAATATGTGAACAATTGGGTCAGGAATACAATTTGCGAAAGTACAAAGTATAAAATTTTGGCTGAAACACAAATATTCTTACGCTTAGTATTCCATGACGCAATGCTCAAAACGATAAAGCCGACACGAACACTGGTTAGTGTTGTTTTATTTCATTCTCCATTATTTGTTCGATTCGATAAATTATCAGTAATTTAATATCTCATTGCTTCGCTGATATATTATAAAAAACATACTACAATATTCAATGCAGATAACGCAAATAACTGAATGGTGATAGAATGAAGTAAAGCTTCAAAATATCCAATTGATTAATTTAATTTAAACTTAATTGAACTTTTTAATGCACACATGTTGAGTTAATTTAATTCGACTATAGTTGCGAGAGGAGCAGTCCTTCATCATCAGGTGAAATTTATAACTAACCTAAATACATAAATTATGAAAATATTTGCTAGAGTTAAAATTATCTAATTTAAATTAAACTTACGTGAATGTGTTTTTGTGTTGTACTGAAATTTCTGCACAACATTTTCTCCTATGTCCTATAAGCTATACATGGGAGGAAAAAAAACTATTCGTTTTGGGATCATGAATACAATCCGTCAAAATTTATTTTAGTATTTAATTTCGAAATTAATTGAAAATAAATTTAATTTTAATAAATATGATTTTAAATTAAGGAAATGGTTTGAATTCATATCCCGTGCATGTTCGGGTTCAAGAAGATTAACGTCATCTATGAAAATAAATTATAATCAAAGAACTTTCCTTTTGAATCTGTATTTCTGGGTAACATCTGGAAATTGAACGAATTAGCTTTCGTAAAGCCAGGAAATAGTTTCGCCATACTTCCCCGCCCACCGCGCTGAATACTGGAACGTTTTACGATCTTCATAACTGGAACATATTGATCTATTTCTGGAGTGATCTGGTGTGTGTTTACGTACCACTCTGGTAATTATTATTACTTCTAACCAAACCTTGCTTGAATAGCCAAAATGAAATCTTATACTACATGTAATTAAACAATCCGCCCTTAGAGAGCGATTTGTGGAATTCAACTAGTAAAATTTGAAGTAATTGAAAATTGATTAATTAATTGTCATTTACGTTCTAAAATTTTGATATTGTCATGTCAAATGGATTTATTAATTACTGATTAATTAATTAAACAAACGTACAAAGTCTCTTAACACTATTTAAATTAACGTTTTTATTTAAATTAAACTGTTTCGCAAATTTTCGTAACGTAATTAAATTTTCGTAATTGAAAACGCTGGAATTTAATAATGGATTTATTAATTAATTAAACAAACGTACAAAGTCTCTTAACACTATTTAAATTAACGTTTTTATTTAAATTAAACTGTTTCGCAAATTTTCGTAAATAGACACTTTATAATCGCTTTAATACTTTATTCACTATTCACTAGCACAATCCGTCCAATTTCAGCACGTATTACTATTCGCTTCGGTTTATTTCGCTACGTAAGAACTTTTCCAGAATATTCACTCAAATATCGCACACGGGTAAATACTTCACTTAATTAACTGTCACTTAGTTCACACGTCTGATGGTAACACTGTTTTCGCTTCGTGATTCGCCGTTAGAGCCGCGTCTTTGGAAACGTCAAAATTATAATGGCCCTCCGCGGCCTGGATCCGTTTATTTATACCCGGTTACGTTGAGTTTTACGAACCTTCGAGACTTTTATAGTGTTTTCTCGCAATTTCTCGTAATTTCCAGATGTTCCTGGAACTTTGGAGATGTCTCTCGAAAGCTGTAGATTGCGCTAGGCTGTTCTGGAATCTTCGGTAGTATTGTGAGCATTTCAAACATTTGTCACTTGATATGAGTGCGTGATTCTTTTTGCATCGTTACAATATTATAGATATCAGATGTGGCGAGTTGGCCGGCGAATAGATGGCCGCAAGATGAAAATTAGCCTTGATCAGCTCACTGCAAAAGGAATCGGGACTATACATGATCGAGGGTCTATTCATCCGAAACACATCGGGCTGTCCTTCATGTTCATGTGTGATGTTCAGCCTAAACAAATGGGTAGCCACCAGGCAATGACCAATTCTCATTATGGAGAAAACGAAGATGTTTCTTTTGGAAATCTTTCTGCTGATTCTGACCGTCGAAATAAATACTCCCAGCAAACCAAGGCAAACGGTCTCTACGTATACGTATATACCAAGGGTGTGCAGTGGCAACAAGAAGCATGACATTAATTTATTTGGAAAAAAATCGAAATGAAGTATTTATCATGCGCAATATTATGAAATATTAAAATCTGAATAATATGTTAATTATTGTGATAGAAATATTATGAGATATATCTCTTATTTCGCACTCTTTTCAAAATTCTTCTTCACACAGTGACAGTTCTATCAAAATTCTAAAATCTACACAGATGTCTAAATGTTTTAAATATCAATAGTTAAGCAATTTCAATTTTTTTTAAATTTCCGATTTAACTTCTGAAAAACGTTTTACTATCAGTAAAGTAACTTATAAACAAAAATATAAATTAATTTGATTGAAAACAAGTCAAATAAAATGCTAAAAATCTTTCAGAAAAATAGTGGTTTAAATTTCTGCAACGTTTTAATTTCCTCGTAAGTACTTAAAACCCTTCAGACTGACTACCTTTCATATTTCTTCAAATAAATTGCAATGTAGTTTTCAAAAAAATTTAATTGCTAACATGTCAATCTTATGTAATGTATGAAATATCTCTCAAATTTACCTTCGTGTGACAGAAGGACGTTTCCGGGGTTTTAACATAAAATATTGAAATTACTTTTTAACCAGTTTTTAGAACATTGTTCTAAGACACTTACCACTAGTTATATTAATCAATCAATTAAAAATATATACAGAAAAAAAAATTTGGCGCCTTTAATGGTAAGCATAGAGAGATTGGTATCGCAGTTCTCTGGTATAAAAATTTTCGGATGCAAATCCCAGTTGTAGCCGAACATTTTTACGGTTATTTTTTTTCTGTATATATTATTCTAATTGATTCATATCTATATATTGTTTTATATGCAATAATTTACACCAATACAAATGTTTCTTATGTACTTTAGGTTGAGTTTTTTTAAATGTATAAAATTTAATTTGATGTTTTTTTTATTTCCAGATCCGAAATTAAGTGAAAAGTTATAATGAAAGAAAAAAGTATAATAATTAATAATTATAAAACTACAAATAAATTTTGATTATAATCCATTTTATGTTACTAACTTATGATTCGACAATAAATTAAGTATATTGCAATACTCATATATTACTAAATTTAAACAAATCGAACGAGACATTTAAATGCAAACGAAACCAATCGACTACATTTTGTACGTATAAAAAAACGATATTCTTGTTTTTAATATTATAACATTTTAACATTTACCTTAAACAATATTGTGATTTAAATATAAAACACGTGCTTCCTATTTAAAAAAGCTTATGACTCAATTATTTACATATACCGTAACTCTACCTTTTTAAGTGTTCGATCCGCTACCTATAAGTATTAATCATAGTAAGTCATAAGTTATAACAAACGTCTAAATTAAAAATATTTAAAAATAGACCTACAGTCTCAATTACTAAGTTTATTATAATATTTAACCGTTAAAGTAATTGTAATTAAGTTGAAGTGAATTTTGAGTGTTCAGTAAAGTGTATGTAATGGTCTGGTGTCAATAAGTTCTTCTTGGATCGGGAAGCAGTGAAGTTTAAGATGACGTCACGTT
The DNA here is from genome assembly GCA_016648135.1 of Agrypnia vestita. Classification (NCBI taxonomy): domain Eukaryota; kingdom Metazoa; phylum Arthropoda; class Insecta; order Trichoptera; family Phryganeidae; genus Agrypnia; species Agrypnia vestita. The sequence continues at coordinate 213,649 of JADDOH010000482.1, forward strand.
CAGTGGAGTTGACCGGTGGATCCCCCTGGGGTTTCCGGATGCACGGAGGGGTAGACGTCAACCAACCCCTAAGGATTTCGAGGGTGAGAACCAACACAACCTTTTTAAATAAATGTTTCTTGTAAAATTACCTTAGTTCCTGAAAAGTAGCACAAAATCCTAGAAATAACTTTGATGGAATTTACTTGATGATCTCGTGGAAACACATTGGCTTCTAAAAAAAAAATATATAAATGATGTTGGATTTTTCAAAAAAATTTTTTTTTACTACGAACATGTTTAATAATGCTTCTGTCAACACTTAAGTCTTGAGAGATGCAGTCCCTTTCGTTATCAGGTGATAACTATGTAACCTAACTTACTAATACTTACTAATGACAAAAGCATAACTACTCAACCACCGGTAGTACAAAGATTCGTTAAAATTGTTTTTAGGTTTTTCAAGGCCATTCAGAAATTTCTGGTATAAGTTTTCTGGGATATTCTGCCATGTTTCTACGACCTTTCTGGGAGATTTTTCGGATTCCATTGCAGCCCTGATGATGAATCCTGCAACGGATCCGAAACGTCGACCAGAAACACGACAAAATATCAGGCAATGTTTATTAGTATTTTAAAAATTAAGATAATCATATTATATATTTTTATAGCAGCACAAAGTAGTCATAACTGCCAAATTAATTAAAAATAAAATGATGTTAAACTTAAAATCCACAACATTTTTTCTCTTCAAAAATAAGTCATATAAGGATTAAAAAAAATCCTTTTAAGGGTGGATAATGTATTATATTTTTTACCAGTCACCAATTTTCATCCTTTCATCTAAGAAAGATTTAGAATCTCGTGGTTCTCACGCTGATTAAGAAATTATAAAGATATCTTATATTTATAAACACTTCCTACTCTTTTTAAGGAATATATAAATAGGTAAATATGTACTATGTGTTATAACACATAACGCTGTATATATAATTAAGCCTATGTGCCGCTTAATACATTCTCAGATGAATGAATCAATTTGTCAATTTTTCATATAAATAATAGAGATATACTAAAAAAACATTGCTGTTCATCTGGCAAAAGTCTGCCTAGTAATTATTTAAAATATTTTTTATAAATCTAGTCTGTGCAATTATTTTTTAAAACAGTTTCATTCGTTTATCTCAGAATGTACTAAAACGGCACTAGACTTAATTATATACACAGCGACGATAAACTAACCTAATCATAAACTAATAAAAATTCATAGACTTAAAATTATTTTTATTGTGTAAGAGATATCATTAAATTACTTAATGAGTCAAGTCTCCGTAAAATAAGACACATAAAAACAAAATAAATTTAAGGATTAAATTGTTATTAAATCTGTCAAAATTCTAACTAAAAATTTATTGTTAAGCATTCATAAATGAACAAATCTTTATCTACAACATAAAACAGGGTGCTGGTAAATAAATATTTCACACACGTCAAATCCCTGAATAAACAAGGCGCACGGCAATATGAATATTTCACTGGCTCGATAGGAGGTTTCGAATTCGCGCACCAAATCGCAGGATTCGAAACAAACTATAGCATCAGATTTAGTGGATTTGAGATCAGAGACATTCAACTTGGATTTTGTTTGTTAAACTATTTCGCACTATTTTTTTTAATCTCAAGTAATAATTCATATGCAACTGTATCAAAAAAAGTTTGATTTTATGTAGAAAAATCAAACTTTTGTCTCAAAAAACTTACTGGTTATACGTAGGAGACTTATTGAAAACGATTGTTTAAATTTAATTTGATATCATAATTATTATTCATTTCGATAGATTTCGTGACTAAACGACATACGGAAAAATTGGATGCACTTGATACTTGGTCGAAAGACCCCTTTTAATTTCCTTATATTAAAAAATCTTTTTGTGTTTTTATACCTATAGAGGATTTTGTGGATAAGATAACTCGTATAATATGTATAAGGTTTTTATCTAAATGTTATGAACAAATGCCTTTGAAATATCTCGGATAAGTTCTTTAACCTAACTAGTCCACCATATATATTTCAAAATGGCAACTATTCAAAAACTTTGATTAAAGAGTAACTGACACAGCCTTAATTTATTATTTTGTCATTTATGACCTGCATTTATATGTATAATAAAATTTTTGATGAGCGGAACGGTGTTCTACCTATAGGCTACAATATAATTAAAAATATTTTTTCACACATGTATGAAATGTACCTGTTTCTTGCGATAAGTTTGGAGGGACTTTTAATAATAAATATATTTTCTGATGAAACATCTTGTTGACATATTTCATACACCTGTTTCATATACCGCAGAACAGATGCCTTTAACAAAATAAATTAATCTAATAATTTGTATGATAGACTTTTATTATTTAGTTGAAACTAAGCCTAATCAATAAATGACTAACTTCCTTTTCCATGTCCCAAATCCTTCTTTTCCAGTCTTTTACTTCTTCCCCCCTCCCCGCCTTCTTCAAACTTTCTTAATTAAATGTATACTGAGCCATAAATGTTTTTTCAAGACTTACTGGAATTTAACTGGTTATAATGTTTTATTTTAATTTCAATGTATATTTCTTCCTGGAGCACCTATCTGTTTTAAATAAATAAATAAAAAAATAATTGTTCGAATATTTTTTCTTCTGAATGATGGTTTGAACTTTGTGATGATATTATTATAGTTCTCTTCTTCAAGATTTTTTGTGTACACAAACAATCCTGAAGAAGAGAACATTGTTCTCGAAACATTTAGATTTTATATCTAATAAAGTGGTGAAAATAAAAATACCTAGAATCGAAAAATATTTGTGATTTAACATTTAAAGCCTTGACTTGGGAAGATCTGCAAAAGCTTTCGAATGCTTTATGCACGAAGCAGCGCATTTCACTAAGCTTTTTCAATCCGCCCTCGGAAATATTTCTTCCGAATACAGTTCACGTCGGTTCGTTGCCATTTCGTTCACATTTAAAAGCGCCATTTTGTGCGACACGCCATTTTAACAGTATTTCCCTGCTTCATGCACAACAAACAATAAATAAAAAAGTTTGACTCCTAAGTGAATCTATCATTAGCCCTGCGTAGTTAATAGCCAGACCAAAAATGGCGATGAACGATTTCAATATTACGTAATATATTTTTAAGAGAAATCAATTTTAGACGATAGAAAATGGCTTTTTAGAATCTGCGAATTACTGTTTGTCAATTTGACCGTTGTCTTATTATAGCAAATATTGATTTATATTTCTCTGCTTGCAACAGAGCATTCCATCTTTATACTCATAAGTAGGTACTCTTGTTCCTCCATTTGTGAACCCCAAGGTAGCTAAATTACATAAATTTGCAGGTTTAAAGTATAAAATGCACTAATATAAATAATACACAATAAAATCACTACAAATATTGATTAAATACAAGGATATATATATATATATATATATATATATATTAATTTCGTAAAATAGCTGTGAAATTCTATTATTTTCATTGATAATTTTGGAGTGCAATGTACAGGTGTAGTTTGAGCAAGCATCTAATATAATTGAATGTGTCTAGTAGATGTCTATATGTCTACATGTTTTTAAATGTCACATATAAATTTAATGAGATGTATTATTTTTCTTATTGTTAGAGAAAGATTGTTTAAGAATTTAATACCTACCATAGATAACTAAAGTTGAATTGATTGTGCTTAATTAAAATTTTGATATGTTAAGTTTGTCTCTAAATTTAAACGATTGAAAATCGCTTTTAGAATTTAATGTTTAGAATTTAATTTGTTTTTAATTGTTATAATTTGGATTATTAAAATTTAGAGGAATGTATATATTACTTTTGGTACTTCGGTGCGCCTGGACAATCAGTATATTTTCTTATTCCAGGGCAAAATACCACGTTTTGCTACCGTGTAATAAAATTGATCTGAGAAAATTTTCAAAAATAATTGTTTTGGACATAACGCCACATTTTTATTTTTAAACATTTTGTTTAGAGCATACAGACAATTGTTAGTTTGGGACAGTCTTAAGTTTTAAAGTTATTGATATTCTTTCTGGGATGTTCTAATTTCTCATCTACAATTATGTCTGCCCACTTTTTGTTGTTTCTGTACGACCTAATCTTCATTACTATATATTTGGTTTTTCTCTGATCTAATGCTAGATCCTCCTTTTCTAGTTCAATTAAGGTTTCTTCAACATCCCTCTTTCTTTGTTTAATTAATAAAATATTACATAGACGTATTTACATATATGATATTTTTAGAAACTGGAAGAAAGCAATTGCTATAGCTTAGATGAAAATTATTGCCAATCTTCGCCTTCTAAGTGCTTGTGCATCTACGAGTATACAATGACTATGATGGACTTCTTTATTTATTGAATTTATTTTCCGAAATGCTATGTATGAAGTTGTCTTAGAAAATTTTCATACCTTCCAAAGTACCTAAAAATTACAAGAAGCTAATTCAGAAAAATAAAAAGGGTAATCTAATTGGGCAAACGCTTTTTTGATCAGTGAGCGCACTCTACCTGCTTATTTTTATACAAATGTTGTACCTACACGTAAAAATATTTGTAACCTTCCTAATAGGCAACTATCACCTTAAAATTAACAAATCATACTAAGTCTAAACTTAAATAAATACGTGTTGGTTTGAACATGTTCATGTGACATATGACTCACATGCTTTTAATATTTGCTTCTTTCAGAAAATGATGATCATTAATTCCTAAAACATGTTACAAGTTTCAGAAAAGAATCGGAAAAAACAGATTGTATAGAGCATTTCGCAATCAGTACACAATCAATATTCTAGTTGATATAATGTTACGTTAATAAAAAAATAAATAAATTAGTAGCTTTCACGTAAAATCGTGCCAGCGAGTTGTAAAACTTTTATTTTTCATTCCAAAGATCCGCCCCTGTATTTTATAATGGTGTGCAGAGATTTCATATCGCCGGGTTCTCTTAAAACTTTGCATGTTGAAGAATACTTAAGTCGCTTAAAAGGAAAATTTTACAACCATAGCCACGCATTAGATCGATATCTTTTAAGTTTTGTAGTAAACACAATGGAAGCTCTGCCTAGTGGCTGAAGTGAATTTACCGACCCGCCATTTTCTCACGGCATCCATTAGGGGCGGGTTAGTCCCGTTGTTGTTATTGGTAGAAACACAGTTTTATCGTACAGGATGTCCCAGCGACAGTAGTAGACAGCCAAGCCCAAAAAAGGAGACATCACTAGACCATTAAAAAATATTGTTCACATCGACAACATCTCATGACTATCTATCGGGAATATATCATGTTGATTATCTGTTAGTAAAAAAAATTCTTTTAACTACTTACATCGTTTTTACAACTTTTTGCAACCTTCGCAAGCCCTCTAGATAGCCAACATTTGTAAAATTTTACTAGGCCAACGAACAATAATTTTGTGCCACAGTCAAAGAACTCTAATAATTTATCGTATTTTTTGCGGTGTTTTTTTTTGTTTGCGGTTATATTTGCGGTGATGGGGTTTTAAAATGAATACTTCGATCAATAAACACTTTAACTTTAAACTTAAATATTTAAACAATTGTAATTTGAACTTTCTTGAACTCAGAGATGTAGCGTTTTTTCAATACATATCTTCCTCTTCGACCGTGCGTCCGCCTTAAATACCCACGAACGTGCAACCAGTGCCCCTCCAGCCCCTTCTAGACTGATGATGATGATGACTAGAGGGAACTTTACAGAATATTCGGAACATTTTTATAATGTAACAGTAATTTTATAATGTAACAGTAAGGCAGGTTATACATATTGTAACGAGATGCTAAAAAGAATTTATGCAATGTCCGAATCCCTGGTAATATGTCACTTGGAACAACACTATCGTAGGATCAAGAACGGCCTATAACAATCTAGGGTAATCTACAACTACTAATGTATAACCAAGAAGTGACGAGAATCTCCTCCTAAACACTAGAATAATCTTGAAAGTACGAAAATACAAGCATTTTCGGGTATAAATACGAACTAGGCCGCAGCGCAAGAGTTGTCGTGTTTGACAGTTCGATTCAGTGCGAAGTACGCGCGAACCATGAGACGACGCCCAGGGTGGCCAATCGTGAATTCCGAAGCGACAAATATTGAGCGAAATAATCAAGCAAAGTAGCAAACTGGCATTGAAAATAAGCGATTAGTACTATGTACGAGAATGCAATATTCTAGCAAATGATAAATAAGTGTTACCCAGCGATAATAAAGTATTCATATACGAGTGATATTTTGTGAAATAGTGTAGATTAACGAATAGCTTTAAGTGACTCTGTAAATTGCATAGTTAATTAATAAATTGTTAATTAATTTGCAGTGTTTTCATTCATCTTTCCCTAGCCACGACGCGAGAAAATATGTTTGCCGTGGTACGTGTTCCCTGAATCTCCCCCTACAATTATTTTTCTCCCATCATTAAATGCTCAAAGTACTTAAGTTTTCTCTGTTTGATAGAGGTCAGTAATTCTCTATCCTTTTTCAAGTGCCTCGAGACTTCTTCGCTTCGAACTTTGTCCACCCGAGATATTTTAAGCATTCTTCTGGAACAACTCTTTTTGAAAGAATTTCTTCCTTTTGTGGTGGCTTCGGTAAGTGTCTAGCTTTCAGTTCTTAAAAAAAGTACTGGAGGGTTATAAAATCACAACAAAAAGGATTTCCAGAACCGTGCAAAAATTTCATAGACTCGATGTAATTTTTCATACGCATCACATCAAATTTGATCTTAAAATGTTAGTTTTTAGTAAAAAAAATTCTTATCCACTTGAAAAAACACATATTTTTAATTGGAATGAACACAAATGTTATTAATTCATGGCAGCAACTATATTTTTTTATAGCGATTAGTTCTTCGCACTTTTTATACAAGTTGGTATATCTAATTTATTTAATTATCACATAAAAATTTAATCATCGTTACAAATCAAATGTTATTGCACTTAAAAATATTTAATTATATTTTCTTGAATACCCAATGTTCTCAGGTTTTCACGGCCGTTCAGAATCTTCTGTGTATAGTTTTCTAGAGAGGTCAGAATATCCCAGAAAACTATACACAGAAGACCCAATGTTAATAAAAAAAATCAATAATTATATATTTACTCAAAAATTTTATCTTAATTGTTTATTTAAAATGAATTGTTTTAAGTTTAAGCATATTGATTTATGTGATAATTTTATGATGTTAATAAGTAATCATTTATGTAAACATTTTTCCATACACAAGAACATCACAAATGTCTTCCGTTTTTGTTTCTCCGTTGTTAATTATTTATTTATTTTATTTGTTTACGTCCATTAGGTATAGGCTTTTACATAAAGAATATAATATAAAATTCAAAAAGCACATACATTAAACAATATCTGTATAGCACCAAAAAATGAGTATAAAAATTAAAAATATAAAGTTTAAAGTTAAATTATACTGACAACATTTAATAATTAAAAAAAATATATTTTTATATGTGAGGGGTATATATAAAAAGCAATATACAAAAAAAAATATTTTGAATACATTCACCGAGGATTATTAATTAAGAATGTACTGAAATTAAGATTTTATAGAAAATACAGCTTCATCTCTTTTAGAAGCAAGTTTCTATAATAAATCACCATTAAAAATCAAAGGCAGCAATATCCACTTCAGCCAATCAGCATCCAAAGACATGTCACGTGACAAAATGGCTGCTTTATACTAAAGTGAGAATTAATGTCGATTTTAGACTAACACATCATAGATACCAATATCCAATTATGAAAACAGAAAAAGCAGCAATGTCCACTATTTGGTAGCAAACACAGAAATATCCATTTTTAAAGTTTAATATTTATTTACACACGTCTATAAAAGGAAAACTGAGGTGGTTAATCGTTTTTTAAAACTTAATCCCAATAAGATGTAGGTTTCATAGATTCCATAGAAATTTCGTTGACTAGTGACAGGTTTTTTGTATATATATATCAGAAACTTCTCAGTGGTATATGCTTTTATACCCCTCATACGTAAGTTTAATAGTATTTTTTGTTTATATTCTTAAATTTTTGACTATTTCAGTCCTGTCCCTCTGCTTTATTTCATTATTTTATGGATTTTTTTTGATTCTCGTAAATTGTTTCAGCAGCGGTATAGCGCATCTCTCGAACGCATTCTCGATGTAAGTTGGTCATATTATGGAATATTCAGTGACTAACAACATAATATTAACAAGATATTTGATTAATTTCAAGTTAACCCCATATATCCACGCAATTAATCCAAGTATCATAGATCAACATTGAGATTAACAATAAAGTTTATTTTTTATTTACTTGATAATATATATATATATATATATACTATATATATATATATATATATAATATATATATATATATATATATATATATATATATATGTTAGTATTGATTTCTTTGGGGGTAACCCGCGTCAAAATCTGGTCCTCAGAAGGACCATTCGTCAACCGACGTTTCGCCTGAATCACAACAGGCATCTTCAGGTTGCTTGTTAATAAATTTCCGTCACGAGGGGCAGTGCGAACACGTCCGTTCGTATCGGAAGCTTATTACCAAGTGAGGTCTGGTAAGTTAAAGTCTAAATTTGGGTACTGTGGTCATTATTGGCCTTAATGATTTTCGGGAATTTTGTATTAAATAATGGGTGTTCCCGGCCGTTGCTGGTCTTAATGGCGTTTGTTTGGCTCCTTGTGATGCGCTTTGTACTTGATGTTGCTTCTATTGTGTCGGTGGTATAGATAGAAGCAACAGAAGCAATAGAAGCAACATCAGCAATAGAAGCAATAGAAGCAACATTTTTTTTGACCAGATTTTGACGCGGGTTACCCCCAAAGAAATCAATACTAACATTTCTAACACCCGTGAAAACCTTCATTATAACATATATATATATAATAAAAAATATTGATTGTATTATTAGTATATACCTACTTCTTTTATTTGATTAATTATACCAACATGTTTCAGAAAAACCTTTCTATCGTCAGGGTGTTGCATAACTGTCAAAATATCAGAATGAAATGTCTTTTGTTTCTTGATTTTCTAAATTATTTGAAAAATTATTTAAAAAATATTACGACGGAAGAGCTTGATTACTCGCTAATATTAAATAAATTTTAGAATTGGACTAGTAGTTAAATTTAATTGATTATTAATAATATTTTGTTTACTATTAAATGCTTTACTAATTTCTAATGATTCGAAATTATTCAATTTCAGACCAAAATTATTTATGTGTAAAATAGTTCTAAATTTTTATCAAAACTGTGATCATTTTCTAATAAATGATTTGAAATTCTTATGAAATTGAATATAAATTTTCCTTTTTGTATTGGGTTAACCTATCAAATTCCATGAGCGATTTAATACGCCAAACTTTTCACGTCATTAGTATCATTGCACGCACTTTTCGACCTTGCGTGATTAATCATGATTTTTAATGTCGCCGATATCAATAGTCAACTGTATTACATAATTTAAATTTGAAAAAACGAAAGCTAAAATTTTGGTAAATTTTTCACAATATTAATAACAATTTATTTTTTTATTTTTACACAGCACGCTTCTACAAAATTGATAATTCGTACACGAAGGAAATTTAAATCTAAATGGATTTAGATTTAAATTTCCTTCGTGATAGATAGATAGAACATAGCCCCATAGATTATAAAATTATACAGGGTTGAACTAAACCCCTTATTTAGAGAAGGAACTGAGGCGCAGCGGAAATATGTAGACGCATTTATAATGCAGATTAAATATTTACTCTTGCATAATTAAAAGTTCCCTAAAAAAAACTTTATTTTTACAAGAGACGTTGTTTTTCAGAAATTTTAAATTTTCCTAACCAGGTCTCTTCTTTAAAGTAAAAACGTCGTTTTGTAATAAATCGCGACATATTCACTAAGAAATTATGTTTTTTATGAGTATTTAGTTTTAACTTTATATATAATTGTTTCAAAATTCATAAGTTCATTGTATTTTTTTTAAAACAAGTCTGTTAGTTCATGTCTATATAATATTTTGGTAGTCTGTGCATAGCCCATTGTTAATGTCAACAAATCATACTTGAGTTAATTTTTATTTTAAGAACGACAGTCTTTAACGTTTTACTAGCTGTAAACACTAAAAACGACGGTATTTTTACATGTCGGTTCCTAAGGAATAATTATATATTTATTTTTATAAAAATAAAAAAAAATACAAAAAAGAAAGAATTTTTTTTACTTTAAAGAACTTACGGATAATACATGAAGTTACGGGGACAGACAGATGGACGGACGGACGGACGGGTGGACAGACAGCGAAATTATTATAATTGGGATAAATGTGTTAATTCGACACACTTTGAAACCTTCCTCTATCCTTTGTGATATCCGTCATGCTAAATGTAATTGCAGCTTTTTTATATAAATTATGTAAAGATGTCTACAAGGATTAAGAAAGCTTTCCCGTTATCTGCCCGTTATTATTATTTGTATAAAAAATTACACTTATATATTTTAATTTAAGATGAGAAATACAAGTTTTCTTCTCCTGGTAACTGTAGAATTTACATTCTCTTTGCATTTTAAATTTTCATCAACTATTGCTTCCAAGTCTATATTTATATCTAGATTTAACTATTCTTTTCGGGCAAAGATATATTAAATCATCACTCACTTTTTCAGTTTTTGACAAATATATTTTATTGATTATATAAACATTTTAGTTTATGAATTCGCTAGATTTATTATGACTCAAACCGTGTACAAAGATTCACAATATTTTAGAAATTTTTATAATTAATGAAAGCTTTTGAACCCAAATAATTTTAGTTTGAAAATATCATGGAATTGAAAAACAATGTGGAAATGACATAATTTACGCTGTGTAATAGACATTTCATTAAACTGCTAGAGCTATTAATGCACAAACCATTAATAATATTTTGTTTCCATAATTTGATGTGTATCAAATTCGTTTTGATTGATGTTAAAAGCAACTGATATTTTTTGGACGTTTAGGCATCAAAACATAATATTATTTATCATTTATCTATTCTTAGTTGGGGGCGTAGGGATATAGAGTTACACAATATTCCATGAAACTCGTTGAAAGTAATAAAAGACCATTAAAAGCAATAATTACTCATATGTTTTATTTATTATATGTCACTTACAAGATATCAATTTAATCATCTGTAGTAACTTTTATAAAGATTGAAATATGATTAAATATGTGACCAAATATCATGTGAAAATAGTTTGATGAAATGCATTAGTTATAAATATTAAAATAAAACACAAATCACTTTGTTTTCACCACTTTATTAGATTATACAATCTACATGTTCGAGAACAATGTTCTCTGCTTCAGGATTCTTTGTGTACTAAAATTAAAAAAGTTTAACCATGCAAGTGTGTTTCGTTAACATTTTTCCTAATTTCAAGTATTTCTAGATTATTTATTTGTGGGATCGTATAACTAATACGTAAAAACATTAAACCTGTATTAGTATTAAATATATGGTCATAATATTCTAATAAATGTTTTGCAAAATCAGACAACATTGCTTGGGTTAAGGAACACATCAAAGCTTTAACTAGCGAATCAGTGAGAATAGACCCGAGTAGTGTAGTGGCATCCGATAATTTATGCCAGTAGGTAGGTTGCTGTCATTCTTCCGTTGTTCTGGTAAAACTAAGCACCAGACACTATTATCTTTTCATAATTGATAATTGATTGTATATTGCTTTGCTAATTATCATTCTCAATTACATAATTCATCTCTCTTCATCGCTGGAAAATAAAAACAATAATGTTTCTTTCAGCGATGAAATTCAACATTGATAATCCCACATCCAGGAGTGATGTGAGATCAAACATATATATTCATATGAATAAACACAATACGTGTATTTATTGGCGGATGTGTGGAAACTTATTTTGCCAATCTAATACGTACGTATTACATAGAAAGAAATTTGTAATTGATGCGGATAAAAAATGTTTATAATTGGTTGGTAATCTTGCGTACAAAAGCATCCATACGCATACCCAATCTGACAAAAATACGTAATATAAAGTACTTATACACTCGCATAGTATGATTGTCCTAATGTACACAGCGAGGACTTTGTATTTTAGGTACTGGATGCCACAAAAAATATTTTTTTAATTTTTTTATTTTATATATTTTTTTAACAAACAGACCGTCAATATGTAATTATTGGCCCTGACAGATGGTCCTAGAGCGACATTAGCGTACAAAGTATAAATATTTGATGAACATTTTTAATATGATAATACAATTTTTTTTATGATTAATTTATGATAAATAATGATAAAACAAATTATAAATAAAAATTAGAACAAAGAAAAGAGTAACGCAAATCAATAAATACAATTTAGGAATGAGTTCTAGATTAACAAGTTTTTACACAATACGCAAAAAACTTATTTATCATTATCAATTTTACATTACACTAATTTAAAATATTATATAATAATTAATTTAAAATTTGTACTTCACTTGAAATATTCGGATATGGCAAGGGGCCTCGTAGTAGTGGGAAGGATATTTTGGTCTTTAAATGTTTTTTCAAATTTTAAGTTTTTTAGGATTTCAACGGTTTATAAAATTATTAATTATCCATCCTCTATGAGGAATCGAGTGGAGTAGTTTTAATTTGTGACTTTTAAAAGAATGGTTATTATCAATAATGTGGTTGTTGAATTCGGCGAATTTATCAACTTTTAGGCAAAGACGATGTTCTTTTATGCTTGTATATAAATTTCTCGCGATTTTCTCAGTATATTTTTTTTATCAGTGTCCACAAAAGTTATTTGATAAATCCCGCTTTTTTCTAATAAGTATTTAATTATTTTTGTTTTTAATTAAGAAATTTTTACCAGTATTATTTGTCTAAAATGCTGGTCTAATTTGATAAGGGATATTATATAACTTATAATTTTAATATTATAATTTTAATTCATTTTAATACAAATCGGACCATTGTTATAATACCGGAGTTATTAATTCAAGCTGATGATGAGAGGGACTGCTCTCCTTGAAAGCAAATTAGTCATAAAATACTCAAATATTGTGTGTGTAATAAAGTTAAAAAAAAATTAAAATATAAATGTTGCACCACTAAGTGACTGCTAAATCTTTTTTATTTATTTAAAAAAAAATCCTTGTTTACAAATAAAGATACTTAATACTAATTTAACAATAAAACATAAGATAAAACATAAGATAAATTACACATTTTTTTGTTTTGTTTAATTTGTAGATTATGCCACTCTACTAGGCTACGCCTGTCCCAGAGTGGCGTTATAGAACACAATTATAATATTTTTTCGAGTTCGTCAGTAGTATTTATTTTCAAAAGGTAGTTATTATGTATCTACAGAGTATCAAGTGGAATGTTATTGAAAGTTGAGTTAGTCATAAGTCCAAGTGTAAATATGTGTAGAATAATTGTTTAATGTAAAAAGGGTTAAAGTTTTTTATTATTATTATTATTATTGATAATGGGCAGGCAGTTTTGTTTAAGATTTTTTAAGATTATTATTAAGTTTTGTTTAAGATTATTTTTTATTTTCCTTAATTTCAAACTATATTTATTTATTTATTGTTTATTTACATTAAGATTAGTTGATACAAGATACTAATAACTGTCACACTAGGTAAAAACCTGTTCTGTGGCAGTTATTCTCATACGGTATTTATTTAGTGGATAAAAATGACAATTGAAGAATCTAAATATAAAAGAAAATAAAAATAAAAAATATACATATAAAATCAAGATAAAAATTTAATTAATTAATTTATATAGGTATATATTTTTATTTGAAGACATTATTATGCAATTACAGTAAGTAAATTTTCAGTTGCTGTTCTACCTTTGGAGGTAAGCCAGTTGTTTGCTAAAGCTTTTATTTTATTAATTGAGTATATTCTGATTTCCGGGAAGTCTGTTTTAAATATGTTAAATATTTTAGGCCCTATGTATGAGTAATTTTTCTGTCCATGTGTTGTCTTAGTTTTTGGTATTTCGTCAAGGTTTCGTAATGGTTGTCTAGTATTATGTGAATGCGAGTTACTGGTTGCTGTTAGGTGGTTTGTGTTTTTGATGTAGAAGATGAGGGTAGACTTAACGAACAGCTGTCTAACGTCCAGTACATTAAATTCTCTGAATAGTCTGTCTGATTGGTATGTACTTTTGCATTATTTAACTAACTATCTTACCATCACGGCGTTTCCCACGGGGGTAAGTACAGACACAAACTCTTCATCCACATTCGTACATCTTCGCACGCAAGCTCCTCGATTGTTGAGGCTCCTAAAAAGCGATCTTCCAGTGCCTGGTTTTGCTGATCATTCCAATCCTTCCGAAATTATTTTCTATTTTTAACGCCCTCAACACTTGCGTCATAAATCTTTCCTACCGTTCTCTCCCCATCCATTCACTCAACGTGATCAAACCACCTAAGCGACCCTTTTTTAAATGATGTTCATTCATTGCTCTTTTCATAATTGCATGTGCCATACATATGCCTAAGTGATCTTATTTCCATTGTATTCAGTCTACGTGCGTTTTTTTTTCTGCCAGCTTCAGGGATATTCTGAGATCATCACTTCCATGCATCAGTAATGATCCCAAAATACCGTTGTTTACCGCTAATCTTGCTTCAGTTGACAAATTTTCATATAAAATAATTGCTTATTTTTGACGTTTATAGCGTTAACTTTGTGGTTGGACATTATTATTCATTTGAGAAAACTAACAAATTTTATATAAACCAAACTGACTGTTTTTAAACGTCTATCTATTGGAGACAGACCACTCTTATATAAAAGAAAACTGCATCGAAATTTTACATACAAATAATAAAGGCCTTAGTCTATATAATAATTTTGAAATGTCAGAAATCAAAAATTCCACAAAACCAAATCAAACATAATTAACAACCCATTAAATCTAACGAATAATCCATTATTTAATATAAACCCCATTTCAATGTTTCACTGTCAAATCCCACCCTTCACCCCCATCACAAATGTGGCCACATCCCCACCGAACACTTACACTTATACATTTAATTTATAGAAGTTATTGTGCGTCTGTCCTGGTGAAGAAATAGTTTAGTATCGAAACCGATCAAGACGTACACACCCTGCTTTTGGCACGGTACTGCAATCCAGTACTCTTAACCTAACACAAACTTGTACACACCCTGACTTCAGTACGGTATAGCAATGCAATACTCAACCCACACTTCAACACACACTCATCACATCATCCCCGATGATGGGCCCTGTAATGGGATCCGAAACATCGGCCAGAAATGTCTCATATACATGGCATAATATCCCAGAAAACTATACACAGAACATTCTGAACGGCCGTGAAAACCTGAGAACATTTTAAAATTTATATAGGATTTCTATCAAAAATCGGAGGGGGAGACGACTGCCTATAAATCTTGTACGTAATAAGATCAGATTATAATTACAATTACACACTACGACGCATTGATAAATATAGATCAAAACTTACGACATCTTGATTCGCGCCATTTCCGATGGCAAGCGCAGTAATAAGTTCCGCTGCTACAGTTTATAGCGACAGGCGCTGCTCCAGTTGGCAACCCGCAAACGCTGTTGACCGTTAACCGTTAAGGATAATGTGGGTTATTTTACTGCCTGAGCAGTACTTTACGAGTATTATAATAATATTAATAAAGGCGTTAGTGTATTGCTTTTTCAAATTCTATTATGGTTCTGTAGTTCGGGGTGGACCTTTTTAGTTACAAGAAGATCCATCTACTCCGCACATCTCTGAACCTTACCTCGTTAGATGTGGACTCAGAGAACATACAAGTACCTCCGGTCAGTTTCACAGTGCTCTGCCTGGTTTATGGAATATCTGAATGCACACAGGCTAAAGGCAGATGCCTGACCCATCGATATTGATGACTTCAGGATGATCGTAGAGCTCATAATCTTCGAGGTTATAGCGACTATGCTAAATATTTTTTTGCGAGTTGGAACAAAAGGTCTGTCAAAGGATTTTGTCAAAGGATTGACAAACTCCCTCAATTCTATTTACCTATAGAGTCGATAGAGCTCAGAATCCAGGATTTCGCTCAATATGTCAACACTGGTCTAATAAGAGCCTTGTGTAGACAAATTTTGATTTTACTTGATATCATCGTTATCAACCATACAATGATAGATGATCTTCTGTCAAATATTATTCACTGCCATGTTGTGCCGCAATTAAATTTGATTATTTCTTCAGTCTAGTGGGTATGGTGGCAGTCTATCGGCCTCTTGGTTCTCCTTGGGTACTACTGGATATTAGATATCGCATTGGTAAATAGAAGATTCCCAACGTGGTAATGTGTTAGGAAAGATTCCTACCCGACCAAGAGAATTTTTCGGCGTTCTGTGTGTGTCACTGAGTGTATTATGTGTAAATGTATGTACGAGACAAAGATAGTTTCATAGGCAGCACAACATACGGTAGTAAAATAAGAGATACTGAGGTTCGTTGCATAATGCAGGTAAAATGGTTAACAAGAATATTGCTTGTGAACGGTAAAACGATTGCCGATGGAATGGTGGTAGGTACAAGGTCATTTGGTTAAAATCTCGAGATCTTCGCGTCTGTAGCCACGGGATGGTTTGCCAGTAGGCGCCAGAAGTCCGTCGCTCCTCCACAACTCTTTGGGTTACTGTCTTTTGATGAGAGTATATATTTCACAGCAGCCATACATTAGCGCTGGAAGTATGCATTGGTAGAACACATTAACTAGGTATACGGGTTAACACATGCTTTTTCAGACCAAAATAGTATGGTTGGGTTATATAATTTGTCGTTTTCAACACTTGCGACATAGTTGTCTTTCACCGTATGCCCAATTTTTGGAATATCTAAGAAAGTTCGTAGAAAAAGTTCAAAATATGCTACATAGACAAAATTACGAATTGTGAATTATGTGACAGTTCAGATTGATGGAGAAAAATAATAATTTAAAACAATAAAAATCCTAATACTTTAATATGAAATAAGACACGCAGAGAAGTATCAGATCTTGCATCTCATAATGCAGAAGAAGATTGTTGAGAATCGGTGAACATCGTGGTTGAGGAACCTGAAGCGATGGTTTGGCCAAAAGCTCTAAGGTTTTTCTAGGCCACAGTAAATAAAGAGATGAGAGCCAATAATACCTCTTAACTCACTGTTTTATCGCCAGCTGTAACCGACTGCGCCAGTTGTTGTGCAACAAGTTAGTGCATTTAACGGCGAGAACGAAGAACTCTTGAAAAGACGCGATGATTCCCATGGTTGGATGATTTGTTACGGGTTCCAAAACGATTCTAATGCAAAGAATAAAGACATTGAAGGTATTCAGCGTACACAAGTATCACAGCAGGCATTGGATGTTTAGTCTTCGATATTAGTCAGTAGAAAAAACCCTGCTTTTGCATCGCGGATACCTAAGCATTCTCTCCGGACAGATGTCACCATACGCTTATACACACACATTATAACACACACACACACACATATCTGGCCGCTCACGCAAGCGCTTATATCTCGTACTCTTACGTACCTATAGATATCAATCTTACTACATGAGGGGATTAGAAGCGAAAACGCCATTTTGCATTATGAATCAATATCCCTATTGGTAATTAATTTAAAAAAGTAACCCTTAAAAACCAAGTTTTTACAATACTCCCATTCTAATTTTCGGGTTTCGTGTCTACAATATGCGTCGGAATCTCCATACAACTTACTGATTTGAAAAATCCAAAATTATACTGTAATTATTATTTTTTAACGAAATTTTGATAGATCTACTTGATCGTTGCCGCGAGTCTACTTGCAAAGTTTCAGCTCGATTGGATCACGGGAAAAGGGTTAAAAATCGATCTAAAGTTTTTTGTCAGACAAGCAGTCAATCAATCAGATGCCACGAGTTAATATAAAAGGAGTAAAAAGCATTTTAATTTATAAAAAATCTGCGCTCTGTTTTTAAAATCAGTAGCATAAATCATTATTTAAATTTCATTTATTAGAGATTGGCGCTTTTGCTCCCAATTTTCTTATATATTGGCTATTGTTCGTTGCTCTTTGCTGGTAATGAAAGCGCTTATTCGCCTGATGGTCATAAGTTCGAGTCTCATTCTAGATCACTATATTAATCCTGTTTTTTTATACCACAGGTTTTTAGCTAAGTTTAAGTGTAGCAAGAATGGAGATTTATTCCGTAAATACATCGCTATTTCAAAAAATATAATAAAATCAAGATATATTATTATAGATATCTCATATAGACGAAAATATAATTTTTTTATGGAAAGTATAAATTCAAGTCTTTGGGTATTCATAGGGTATACGACCTATCTTACGGCTGGCTTAAGTGATCACTTTACAGATTGTTCACCATTTCCGTCCATGATAGAATACCACATCTATCAAATTTTTGGAAGTTGTACATATATTCAAGTTTTACAACTCGCTTCACATATGTGTTGTGATTAATATTAACGCCATCGGCGTCCAAAACTTTTTACATTCCTTCAATTAAATACAGATGTCACTAATGACATATCCATATTATTGGATTTTTTTATAGCGATATCCTTTATATGTCCCCTGGGGTAAAAATCCAGTGCTGTGTTCATTGAAAAAATTGAAAAACTCGAAATATTCTGAAAATAATAAAATGTAATTTTGAGATAAATGAAAAAAATTGTCCACCCCGTAAATAATACACATCGATTACGCTTGTTTCGAAATTCGAAACATTGAAGCGTTTTTAAATTGTGTGCGCCGAAGTTGGGTTTTTTGTGGACATTCTGTAGGTGAGTTTTTTTGGTGCTCGACGGAACAAAGGGCCCCGTTCATGCGCTGGGCGGGCCGCATCCGGCTATATCGGTGGGCTCGCTTCAATCATTTGTTGTTCCGTTACAATTACTTCTTTTGTGCAGTTTTGCGGCCAGAGCCAGTTCATTCGAAATTTAAAAAAATCCAATAATTCGTAAATGAAATTTCTTAAATAAATAAATTGAGGGTGTAACGCCGGCCGCACACTGTATGCGTTTTCGTAGGAAATTGAGTAGTAAGGGAGTTGTGCTTAAGATGACATACTTTTTTTCAAGACAAATATTTGAAATAATTAAAGTCATGTGAGATCAGCATCTTGCGTATATTCTTAAATGTATCATAATCAACGAAATTATTAATGTTTTAGAACAATCAACGTGATATAAAATTAAAAAAATAACATAAATCGCACTTAGGTCGACGTATGTAAGACGACATATCTATAGGGTAAAATGACATAGTATGTCATCTTAGACTTTAAAGGTATGTCGTTTTATACACTATAATTATTACGAGCATAGTTCGCGAATATTTTTTTTCTTTCTTGCAGGTATGCCTGCGCATAGTGTATGACACCAGTTGGAACACAGTTGATACTTCACCCAATGTTCTTTTGGCCTAGATCGGCTAAATAGTTCATTGCAGTAAATGTCATCTTACCTACGTCATCTTACCCAATAGATAATGCAAATTTTATTTTAATTGTTGTGACAAAAACTTTGAGGTTAGAATGCGTTTTTATCAATATTTGTGTCATATAATAGTTCTAATAGGCATTCCAAATTAGTTTTACAAGAAGCTTGCGAATATTTTCACCACCAAACAAAACCGTAAACAAAATTTTTAATCACATCAAAATCACAAAAATACGCACAATTTTTCAATCTGTATTTGCTTTCCGCCATACTGGATGTCAACATCAGCGACATTTACAGGCACTCTCTAAAGCGTTATTGGTTCACTTTTATCGTGTATATTTAAATCAATATTGTTGGTGTGTCATCTTATTTGACTATGTCATCTTTAGCACAACTCCCCTACGTATACGTACGAATACGCAAGTACATTCCTGACCTTCGACGTAATATTGAACATCGCACACTATACACGATTTAGTAGTTCGTGTACGCATGTATAGATGCGACGTCCGACACGATCCGGATTTGTTCGGAAATTTTTGCGATTTCGTACGATGGATATTGAAAAATTTGTCAATTTGATACATGACCACGAATGTTTGTGGAACCAAAGCGATTCAACTACGTAACCATCAGTGCAGATCATGGCGGAGAATCTCTAAAGAACTAAAAATTCCTGTACCTAAGTTAAATAATTTGGTTTAATGAAGGTGGGGTATAATTATGTTCTTCAAACAAAAAAACTTTTCAATATTTCTCCGATGTTATGAGCTCTCATTGCACTTCGATTTTTCTCAGCATTAGTGAATCTATTGGATAGATAGTCATGAAATTTGTCATTATTTAAATATGCCATAATAGAGTTTTCCAGATGATACATTTGACACAAACGTTATTGGAGAAATGCGAAAAGTAACTGAGCGTGACCAACGCAAGACGCAATCAATGTGCGTGCTCAATACGTACGAAAATAATCGTACGAATACGTACGTAATAATTCGTATCCAAAGTGCGACCGGCCTTATAAAATATGTTTTTGTAAAATAAGAAAGTATTTCTGGTGTTAGTAAAAAAAATATGTGTGTTTATATACCTAGTAGTAATTTAAAAATGTTTCGCATTAATCCCTACGCTATGCAGGTGAGTGTTTTCACAAAATGAACGGGTCGGATGAACTGAATTAGAGACACAGTTCCCAAATCTTGTTCAATATAATATGAAGTTCGAATTCAGTCTACTTCGCGAACTAAAGGTTAAAAAAACTGAGATGAAATGATATGATCCATGAAGAAATGTGAATCGTATGAATAAAAGGGTGTTTTATACCCGTTTTTTTGGTGATACAGATCAACTCATACATATACTCTCGCTGAACGGGTCTTACACTGTACCACTAAGCTAAAGAGCAGTATTTCCATTAAATAAATTTCCGAGTCAATCAAGAAAACGTAAATGGAGCAATGTGTATAATTCAGATGAAAATTTTTATTTTTCTCGCTCAGTCAATAGATATTTAATTAATACAGGTAAACAAGGTTATTATAATATTATTTGAGATATTTTTATACATTTTAAACATTAAAACTGCAAATAAGCTACATGTTAGATAGTCTAGATTGATATACTACAAACTGAAAATGGTTATATTTTAATATTTTGATGAAAATATAGCAAACAAGCTTATAAGAAAAGTAAAATATGACTTCAAGTATTCTAAATTGACCGTAAACATGCCGAAGTCTTCTAACTAACTAACTAACCATCTCGCCGCTTCTCTGCAGGGGCAGAGAGGATTGATCGCTATCATGACACACCACTTTAGCTTCCGCCACATTCATACATCTTCTCATACAAGTTCTACGGTTGTCGAGGCTTTTAATAGGGCCATCCTCAAATACTTGTTGTATCTGACCGTGCCAGGTTTTTCGCGAACCCCCTCTATTCCTTTTGACTTCAACACACGCCTCATATATTTTCTTTACCATCCTTTCATCGTTCATACGTTCCACATGACCAAACCATCTCAGCACTCCTTTCTTTATTCTGTTTACCATGCTACAGCCAGCATTACATTCTTCTAATTTGCTCATTCCTCACTATATCGACCAGAGATTTCCCGCAAAAGCGTCTTAGTGACCGCATTTTTCCACCGCATTCAGTCTACTTTCATTCCTCCCTTGCCAATTCCAGGCTTCACTTCCATGCATCAGGATTGGCACTAGAACGCCATTATGTACCGCTAGTCTTGCTTCCTTTGACAGATTCTTTTTGGCCATAATTGCATTTAGAGCACCATTAACTTTGTTTCCCGGAAGTCTTCTAATTTGCATTAATCGATGATAAAGGTAGGTACCTATAAACACTAAACATATGAATATCTGTTGCATTTAACCCCATTATATTTTTAAGTATTCGATAAAAAACAAATGTCATTATGCGAATTCTAATAAATACGGCACTTTTTATATAGCTTCGCTGGTCCAATTTCTTTTGCCTAAAATCCCAACAGCAATAAACATATGAGGAATTCTTTCTCTAATATTTTGCTTTATTTCTAAATAGGCATTATGGTCAAATATTCGATTTTGATAATCAACTACATAATATATTTTCTTTGAAATATCATATTTTAATCCGAAGCTTAATTTCGAAGTTGATCCGCCGAACATTTTCATTAAATTTGAAATCGAAACATTTTTTCATACTAAATTGATACATAAATACTGTTAATGTTAGCATATCGGTGATGCGACTCATAAGATTTTACCAATCCAATAATCACCCAACGCGCCTAAATAAGATTTCACTTCAAAAAGAAAACGAATATTATATTCTAAAACTTTCTGCAAACCGTAAAGACGATTTTCCCTTATAAAGTAGGTACCTATACCTAATAATATTATAAAAGTAAACTTCTTTCAGGGAGAAATCTTTTCACATACAATGCAAGTGCTTTGAGAGATATTTAATTAAACAATGTAAACGGGTATATATAATATGCAATATTTTAATTACACGCTGTAAACCGGGAGCTTTGTGAAATTTTAAGAAAATTAATTTCGGGCACAGTATGCCTCGAAAATGATGGTGTACTATCTTTATTGGTTTCAACATCATAAAAGGGATGAAAATAATGTTTTGAAGTTGTTGAATTTACAGATTAATAGAGATATCAATCTTTGTAAAGGTAAAAACGAAATTCTGTAGTTTCATTTTAAAAAATATATCGTAATCATCATCGTCGATATAATTTTGCTTAAGGATAGTATTAGTAATAATTAGTCCCAAAATGGATTTATTTTTACTATTTGCATTTAAATATCCGCATAACTTCAAAATCGCATTAAAAGAGGATTGACTATACAACTATACATACTCTATATTCAAATTACTAAAATAGTGATGGCACATAGGCGTTACACGTGTCAGACTTGGCACAGTTAAAGTTTTTGACGAGTCGTCAAAAATGTAGATTTGTCAATCAAAATGCCAAATCCAAAATGTATTTGAAGTCTGGAGTAGTTTTCTCAACTAGAAATAGTCTAATTTAGAAGTCTTGACAGCGTACAGCGTAATGTATGCTGTCAAGATTGCTGTACGTAAGAAATTTTCTCGTAAGATTACTTCTTAACCACAGTGAACATTTATATACGAGATCATTTTATTTTATATAAAAATATTAAACATAATATGATTTTAATGAGAATATGAATTATCGCAATTTAATTAATTATATATTCACGTGTTATATACGTCGTAAAATTTATACTGCATCTAGGTTTTTATTACCATATTCAGGATATTTTATTTTATAAAATATCATACTAACTAACTAACTACTAACTAACTAACCATCACGCCGTTTCCCTGCAGGGGTAGGCAGAGAGGATTGAACGCCACACTCTTCTATCCTGGCACACCACTTTTGCTTCGGCCACATTCATACATCTTCTCATACACGTTCTACGATTGTTGCGGCTTTTAACAGGGCCATCCTCAAATACTTGTAGTACCTGATCGTGCCAGGTCTTTCGCGGACGCCCTCTATTCCTGTTGCCTTCAACATTCGCCTCATATATTTTCTTAACCATCCTTTCCTCGTTCATACGTTCCACATGACCAAACCATCTCAGCACTCCTTTCTTTATTCTATCTACCACATCATACTGAAATATTTTATAATCAACAAATTGTATTTACAATATATGAAAACTATTGAAAGGAACGGCTATATAATTGTAAGAATTTGAGTAGGTTTTTTTATTATAGGACAATTCTAAGAAACAATTTTGCTCAAACAACATTGATAGATCATTCATATATCTACAGATACCATTAGTATTTGATCAAAATTGTATCTTAAAATCGGACGAAAGTAAAAAAAAGTATTTAAGTTCTTAAAATTATACAACTGGTAGTTTTTATAAAAATACAAGTTGTTGAATGTAATAGTTAAACTGATAATTCTGGTGTGTTCATATTTTCATATATTTTGTCTCATAGCTAGAAGCAAAACTTCGCAGGTGGATAACTGCCTTCTTAATGAGTCGAAAATATTCAAGCAACCATCATTTAATATCAATGGTTATGGAGATGCTTCGCAATTTTTTTTCAATATTTCTGATTAATTTTTTGCAAAAAGTTGAACTATCATTAAAGAACAAATCGATTATGGAAAATTCATTCGCTTTGATACAAGTCGAATAAAATGATAAAAACCTTGCAAAAATTGAAAAAAGTTTTTTTTTACAAGGTTTTTATCGTTTTACTTGAGTTGTATTGAAGCGAATGAATTTATCATAATTGACATAAGTTACGTATTAATACTTGCAAAAAATAAATCAGTTATATATAAAAAAAATTACAACGTTGATATTGCATATCTCCATAACTATTGATTAGCTTGAATATTTTGACTCATTATCAAGGCAGAAATCCATCTGCAAAGTTTTTGCCACTAGCTATAGGACGCCCTATGTGTGATTATGGAGTTCTACAAAATTACCTCCAAAACAATAAAAACTTATTACTTCCTTTCTTTTAACTCGTGGCGTCTGCTTGCTTGCTTTTTTGACGAAAAATTTTTGGATCGATTTTTAACCCTTTTCCCGTGATCCAATCGAGCTGAAACTTTGCAAGCAGACTCGTGGCGACGGTCAAGAAGATCTATCAAATCTTCTATCTATTCTATTTCTATCTTTTCTACCAATTTTCTATCAAATCTAACAAATAAAAAAATTAATAATTATAGTATAATTTTGGATTTTTCAAATTTTTAATGGTTTTTTCATACAATTTGTATGAAGAGATTCAGACGCATCTGGTAGACGCGAAAACTGATAAAATAATAATTTTGGATTTTTCGAAATTTTTTATCCCTTTCGTGGCGTCGCATCCCAACGAGCCCAACGCATAGGTTAAGCGCCAAACCAGTTTCCACTAGTAAATGAGAAAGGAAGTGTAATAAAAACATGGTTTTTATGGGTTACTTTTTTTTTATTCTTCATTCTTAACAGCACTCTTTCATTGGTCTCCGTCCTGCGTTGTCGGTCTTTTGGGGCCTCTGGTAGTTCAATATTTCGTCGTAGCATCTCTCTACTTGCCTTTTCCATGGGTCTCTTGGGTCGTTTTACAGGCCTTCCTCCCTATAAATAATTATAATAAGCAGGCTCTCGAAAAAAGGGCACACTACCTATTACGTAAATTTTTATAGAAATACTGCCAGTTGCAGAGAATTTTTGATGCCATTTCAGGCAAATTTCAACGCACTCCCTTCGATCATGATCAGAAGATTTATCTATATTATTTTATTGTTTATAGCGTTAACTCTGTGTTTGAACATAGTTATTACTTAGTTGCTAACCATCACGCCGTTTCACCGTGGGGGTAGGCAAGGAGGATGGAGCGCCATACTCTTCTGTCCTGACATACAACTCTCGCCTCATCCACATTCGTGCATCTTCGCATGCAAGCTCGACGGTTTTTGAGGCTTCTAACGGGACCATCTTCCGGTATGCGGTTAATCTGGTCGTGCCACGTCTTTTGCGAATGCCCTCTCTTTCTGGCGCCGCGCCGTCAACACTTGCATTATATATCTTTCTTACCATTTTTTCCTCATTCATTTGCTCAACATGCCCAAACCACCTGTGCAACCCCGTTTTAATTCTATGAATCATGCTAAAATCAGCTATTATACATTCATTCCAAATATCTTAATTTTTTACTCTATCATAAATGGATTTGTCGCACATACGTCTAAGGGATCTCATCTCCATTGCATTCAGTCTACTTTCATTTCTCTTCTGCCAGCTCCAGGTTTCACTTCCATACAAAATAATTAATTTTAATAATTAATTAAATTAATTAAAAGCTTAGTGTGAACCACTTGGAGTAACTTTACGTCTATCGGTTTCAATATTACTGTATCTTCGTCAAGATGGACGCATACTAACAATCCATTACTTATTCTTGCAAACAAATCAATTTTTCTAGACGTAAAGTTACTCCAAGTGATTAATACAAAGTTTTATTTAATTAAAATTAATAATTTATCAATACGTTTATCTTTATCTAAATATTATACCGGATATGACAGATATGGTTAACGTACAGGATAAGTCTCGTGTTTCTAATCGGATTTTATAAAACTTTTCTGAATAATCGACCATAAAAATATCTCGAAAACTTGAACGCCCAATTTGCCATCTTATTTCAAAATAGTATTTATTCAAAATTCGCAATTGTCTTAATATTGAACCTAGCTTTGTTATATTTTTCAGAAATTTATTCTCACTAATAGTTGAAACTCTTGGTTTTTATATTGCGGTTGAGTATTATTTCGTTTCTTCTTCTTCTTTAAGTATCCTGTCGGGTCCCCCCGACGCCGACGTTGACAACCACCCGAAAGAAACCATCTCTGTCTCGGGTAGTTCGCAGCAACTCCTCGACTCTTCTTATTCCGGTCCATTCTCGGATATTTATAAAGCAGGACAGCTGTAATTTCGTTTAATGTTTTAAATGGCAACACAGTCAAGGGCACTATGCGTTTCTTGGCAACCTGGCAACCGCGATGTTAACTTTCACCAATGGCTGGAAAATGCAGGTCTGGTAGAAATGATAAAAAACAGGCATTTAATATAAACTCTACCATGGAACGCTTTAATTAATGAAAGTTTTAATTACGCCAGTATGAGTAGATAGGTAGGGACTTTAAAACTTTCAAGATGGCAAAGTCTCGGTAAACTTTGGGATTTCTTGTGCGAATTTTAGTTAGTTTAGCGAAGTATTGAAGTGAAAGTGATCGGCATCAAGAGGCTCGCGTATAAATACATTTTACAGCCCGCGTTTACGAACTGAGACAAGATGAGATAAATTTCAGTACCATGTACAGTGTTGAAATGTCAATCTAGTGGTATACTCAGAGGTCGATTTGAGAAGTAGGAAGAGACAAAACCTCTAAACTACGTGTATGACGTTCAATTTGATAGAGAGACCTAACTATGTTAAAGCGAGTGTTATATCTGAAATCAAAAATAAACACAAGAAAGTAAATTAGAAACCTTTATTGTGTAAAAACTGCTGCCAGGGAGTTTCTGATTCACCTAACTGACGAACCGAATATCAATGGTCAATGGAGTGATATTTGACATAATAATGTTGTATATAAATAATTTATTTTATTTTATTTTTTAACAAATGTTCGTTATTGACCCTTACAATGGTCCTAGAGTGTCTTTAGAGTATAGATGCAAAGTAAAAATATTTTATAAAACTATTGAAGATGTAATGATTACACTTTTTACAACGAAGAAACTAAGAATAATTTTTAATAATACTACAATAGTTACTTCCAAATTTTATGATCAAAAAGCAAGATAAAATACATATATTTACACAGGTAGGTACTCTATATTCCTTTGAAATAAATACTAAAATTATCATCATTTCAAATCATTTAAAAACAGAAAATAAAGTAATTCCTGAAATATGTAACTTAAGCTAAAGCGGAAAGTAATAAAATTATATTTTACTTACGTATGAACTGTATACGCGTTATTATTTTAGATTTATAAAAAGTACAAAGATGACCAATTACTAAACACTGCAAAAAATCATTGGTATTCATTAAATATGAAACGTTGGAATCTGCAATGTCCATCGAATGTATGTACGGGTATATGTATTTGCCAATGGAATGCAGACATTCACGCAACCAAATATTTCCACGTACTTGGCACGTGCGTTGAGCGTGTGGTAAGCCGCGTTGCATATTCAATTTTTAACATACTAGATGTTACCCGTCAAAAAGGACGGTTGATCCGCGCCTTTGCTAAGCCCTGGTATATATTTATAGTATGTTTTGGCAGTCTGCGGAGGAGCAGCGGTAGCAACGTCGCTATCATTACCGCCTTCGGATTTGCTGGCCTGGGGTTCGAACCCCATCTCCGGCCGTTTAATTTCGTTTTTTTTAACCATGAATTCAAACGAAATTACAGGGACAGACAGACAGACAGACGAACAGACAACGAAATTATTATGTTTGATACAGTTATCGATTCTTCTATTGATGTAATGCATCTTTTGACTCTTACCCTGAAGCATTAAAGTTCCCAACATGTAAACTCTGGAACATCGAAGAGCACGTGCTGAAGTAAAACTATTTTCAAACTACTGCAAGGATATCTCGACCGTCCCAGTCAACTGGACCTAATCTCCTTTCATGTTCCCTGTAGACAAACTCGACAGAACGTGCTATTATGTTTCAAGAAAGAGAACGTCCATACTCAAAATACATTTTACTTCACACATGCAAGGCATTCAATGATAATTGTATCGATATTGACCTCTTTATTATTGATCTTAAAATAATGCTATAGAAAGATTTTACGTACTTTATTCTAGCACCACTACGTCACCATAACATTTATCTGCACTCACTGCATCTAATCTTATTTTCCTCCACCTCTACTCTGACTCCTACTTCCTTGCCCTTTTTTTCCCATCCCTATTCCCGTTTTACAGTCAACACTCATTAATTATCTCTTTTCATCGTAATATTCTTTTCTTATACAATCGCTTTCCTTTCTTTAGTTCTAATATTGTTTGTTAGTTACTACTATTTATTAATTAACATAAATATATTGTCAAATCCAACTTTGTCTTACTCATCTGTGAATCTTTTTAATTGGTCTATATATTATGCACGTATTTTATAACGTTTAAAAACTATAAATACTTCTCAATAAATAAATATTTTCTTTCTTCAGTCATATGTTCTACAAAGCTAAACCCTTTTACCCCTTCTATAATTTTCACAACTACACTGCATTCAGATTGTGCCTGAGCGACTGAATTTCTGATGCATTCCATCTCCTTTCTTTCATCATTTGCCCATTCTAGGCTTAACGTACATTATGATCGACACCAGAACTCATGTATTATTATTGTATTAAACGCACCGTTTCAATATTGGAGTCCCTCGCACGTCATAGGCTATGCATGCAGTTTTCTATTGCACCATTTTGATTGTATTTTTGTCTGTGTATTCACGAATATGTCGCTTTTTCTCAAGTCTTCAAATGTTTGAACTTATCATGATGGATCTTCTCTTATATTTATAACTACTGGTCATATTGGTCAAAATATGTACACCAGTCACTTGTATAATGTTTTTTCACGTCTCTGCTGTATCCAGAAGTACAATTTTTGTATATTATCACAACTGGGTAACCTTTCATATTAAAATTAAAATTTAATAATGTAATAATTATCATTTTTAAACCTAAAATTGTACTATTGCATAATTTATTCTCTTTAATGTTTAATTAAATATAGAATATTCCAAGAATGCTAAACTTCCAGTGCAAATACTATTTTACCTACTTTATTTTTAAAATAAAATTTACTAAACATTACAGTGTTTAATATTCTTTAATCAAAAATAGACGAAACAAAAAATTAAAAAAGATTGAGGACACGCTTCTATAAGGATGTTTCGGATTACAAGATAAATTTTGAAAATAAACTGTGGAGTAGATAATAATTACTGGAATTTCAGTAATCAATACAGGCTTAGGTAACGGTTAGAAAATAATGGTCTCTTCTTGAGATCTTGGATCCCATTTCTCGTTCACCCGAGTACTTGTATTCCATTGATGATTTTTTGTTACTATTAAATTTTTTTTTGCGAGTGTTCATCTTCAGGACATTCTTGTAACTTATTCCTTCACCTTTTTATCAGGTTTTAATTAAAATATTATTAATAAAAAATGTGATTGTAAATTACGTAAAATTAATTTCCGTTGCTAAAGAATGCGGAAATTTACGGAATGTTTTAAAAACATTCTTTGCAGGTAGGTCCTGTCTAAAACTCGTAGTAGGTACCACACCGGCAGGATTATAGGAGCGGGGGTGAAGCGGGGTGGGGGGATTGTTCCATTCAAAGCACGTGACGCGGTAGACACTGATATTGTGTGTATATGTAAAGTCGTGCCGTGTCGCGGGGAAACAATTGATGTATTTAGTATACTTTATTCGGTGGTCGTCAACCATGAAATTTTGAGAAACGCTATTCCTAGGTATTCTAGTGAATAAAGTCTGAGAATAAATTTTATTTTATTTTATTTTAAAAGAAACACTCAGACACGTTGATAACACAATAATTTAATACAGGCAAAGTTTTTGTCAATTCTTCAATTAAAAGTATCTGCGACATGCACTTGCGTTAAAATGAAATGCACATTAGAAAAAAGAACAGTTTTTTTAAAACACATTAAATAAATAAAAAAATATAATAATGTCATACGCCAAGTACACAACAAAAACAACTTGCGGTCGATATGTTTAAAGAACTGCTAAACAAATCCACCCTATCCATGTAACGATGACACAACTGATAATATAAAGTACAAATCCTAGTGATTGGATGGTTTTGACCAATTTCTAAAGCGATCTGGTTGAAATGATTTTAGGTTCAAGAGACAAGGGTTTGACATGTAGAAGTTTATGCCACTGATTGCTGATTTCTTCTTAGTTCCATAATAATTACTTATGACTTGAGTTCTGGCCTTTGAAAAAACCTAGTTCTTGCAAATTAGAAATAATATTAGTCGTTTTATCGTATCGTGTAGTGATGGTGAAAAAAAGTCATAACCATTTTTATTATGTTTGCTTGTTCACCGTTAAAAAGGATATGTCATAACATGATCATATTACATTAATACATTGAATAATGCATGTTACTAGAGTGGGCCGCGATTTTCCGCAATTTTCATATTGGGTTGCGTTTGAAAAAAGTAAAGTATTGTTTTTATGTATTTTGCACCTATTATGCTTTTAATTAGTTTCTCGTTACTGAATAAAAATAGTAGAAAACAGTTTCCATTTATCGAAATAAATCTCAAATAACGGTTATTGTATAACCGGTTAAATTATCGGCTTTGACCATCACTAGTATCTATCTTATAGCTGCTCTTCCAATTTTGTACTATTTCTCAAGGATTAACATTAACAAATTTGAAACAAGATATAATAATTAATCAGCCTGGCTAATAAACACATCGATATATTATTTTTAAGGTCAATTTTCAAAAATTGATTTAAATCTAATAATATAAAAAATCTTTCGTGTTATGGCGGATTTTATATACACATATTATGTTGCTAGAAGAGAGACTATCCCCCTCTCTTCTACCAACATGCCCAAATTACCTGCATGTTGCAAAAATAAAAAATAAGTATATGGGAATTGAATAACTATTTAAGAACCGTGACCGATCTGAAAATAAATTAAAAAGGTAATTACAAAAACTATGTAACTTACTTTCACAAAAAGTATTTGGTTATTTGTAAAATGTATTTAATTTGCTTCTTTCATATTTTTAAATTCATAATATACGTAACTGTAAACCTATGTTATTTGTATGTAAAATTTCTAAACCCCTGTGAATAATAACAGAATAGTGTGTTTCCAACAGGTGATTAAACAATTCTGATGAAGTTATTGTATTATAATTTTTAACTATTTAAAATTTATTTCAAATATTACAAATTAATTTAGCTTGTTGGTCTTGTGGTTAGGACACTGGCCTCGTGATCCAAAGGTCGCGGGTTCGAACCTCACTCCAGACTAGCGAGTTAGTCCTATTTTCATAGCACAAGCGTTTAGCTTAGTTTAAAAATAGTAAGAATATTGATGTGACACGTATTCCGTGTTCACATCTCTATTTTAAAAAAAAAAAACATTTTTTATGAATATCATCCTCATCCTTGTTATTTAATATATAATTCTTAAAGAAAGCTAATAATCAGTAAAGAAAGCTCATTGTATAGAATTTGGGATGTTTTATTATTCAATTTGGTAGTACATTTTTATAGTTTGGATTCTTAGATCCAAATCAAACATATGAATATGTACCTTAAAATTCTGAAGAGAAGTATTAAAATAACTCATAAACTATGTCCCTTTTCCCTTAGAATGATCAAAATTTAGAATGCTGGATTAAGGCGATGTAGTATAATTACATTAATGTGTAAATAAAACATTTTTTTTAATACTTAGTGAATACTTTATATCTTAATGTAAGTAAAAAAAATATGAATCTCAGACTATTTCTCGATTGTGCTCCATAGATAGCCTGAACACCCGTTGGTGTATAATAAAATATTACGTCATTTCCGTACTTCTCTACAGAATAGAGGTCTGTACGATAAAAGTAGCCACCATTAAAAGGAATTGAAATGTCGCTATTCAGATATACATATTCTGCAAATTCCAAAGTGCTTAAAGGCAGAACTAAGGCAAGAAAACTAGTAAATCACATTTAACGTAGGAAAGCTGTATTCTTCGAAAATATTCTCCGCGACGCGAATTGAGATTTCTTATAACTCATTAGTAGGCGTAGAAAGAAATTTGTAAAGAAAATTCGAGGCCCAGAAAGAAAATTACTGCATACATACCCTTGGAAAGTCGTTTTATTACCGAAATATTGAATTTAGTGCATCTTGTTCTGGGTAAACCAGCATACATCATATTCAACAGAAAATAAATAGTTCTTGAAAAATAAGAATAAAAATAAAAGTACAATGCCTGGCAAGGTTAATGTTCTAAAGATACAGTGAAGGGATTTCTAGTCGATAACGGTGGGAAACGTTTTACTAAAAAAACAATTTGCTTTCAGATGCTTTATGAAAGTTTTGTTATGCCTACAATATTTAAAAAAAATATGTGTAGAAAAATATAATGACTATAAAATACAATTCTTTATATAGCAATTATACTCTGTATCTAAGTTAATTTGTCAAGAACATTGTCCGTTTATCAAAAATTAAATAATAATAATTTCAAAAATAAAAATTTATAATAAATATCATTTAAACATTTGGCAGTTACGTGGTTTTAATTTACAATATATTTTATTTTAACTTAGTTAATAATTATACCTAATGATGAGAGGTACTTTGCCTCTCGAAACTATATTAGTAATTAATAACTCATTTATTGTTTATATTACAAAGTTAAAATAAAACATATTTTAAATTTATAATAAATTTCATAAAAAAATTACCAAAAAAAGTCATTGTAGAAGAGAATTAAGCATGTTTTTTGAATTAGAAACCGCCAGGACATTACAACTTCAAACAAATATAAAGCTGAAATATGAACGTATAAAAATACGTCATTTTAGTAATTGAATAAATCTGATAAAGGTAATAACACTGGCTGGGTTTTAAAAGATTGACAACTTCTTCCATAACCTCTTAGAGGTATATTGACCGAAGATAATGCGTGAATGCACTTGGTATCTTTTTAAAAACCACTCACGTCCCTTCTTCGGTACAAAGAGGCAACATGACATGACGGTCCGCTCACAAGTTAGTTAGTTTTGGCGCGGACTCGGAGATGGCGCCCTTTTCGGAGATTATTCTCTTTGTTTTCGGTTTCATTCGTATTCTAATATTTTTTAATTAACTAACTAAATGTGTATTAGTGGAGTAATCAATAAGTTTTTCATTTAAAAATGTGTACGGAAAAAATAAACATTGATATATGATGTGGTATTCTGTGCTGAATAATTAAAAAAAAACTAATTAAATTGTGAACTAAAAATAGACAGAAAATAATTTAAAATTTTTTTTTTTAATTTTTTCCGATTTAATAAAAGGCAATCACTGGTGTGATTCTTATGTATTGCCAAAAATATTATATATTTTTATCAAACCGTTAAACCACAACACAAAATTTATTAATTAGGTAGTAAAATGATGTAAATAATATCGTATTATTAATTTTTTTGATTAGAGATTGTCATAATTTCATCAGAATTTCCAATATTGTATAGAAAGAACAAGCTATATGACTAATCTGTGCTACATATGAAGCATTTTCTTTCATAATGAAGAGGCTTTTGTCTCGAGAGTAGCTCTCAAGGTAAAGCGCTACTCTCTTTGAATCGGGACATTTAAATAAGGTACTTAAATATCCCATTTTAAGAATGATACACTATATATTTGTATTTATTCTTGAACTAAAGATATATTTTAGGAAAGGCTAGCACATCATTTAATTCAGTTCAGTTTAATGTCGATAATCCGGCGTTTATTACATAACATTTTAATGGCTCGCTACAACACTTATATATCAGGAAAATACGTATATCGAACTTATTCACTTGGTAAATGTATATATTTGGATCTATAGAATGCTACAGATCTAAATTCGATTCCTTTCATGTCACTCAATTGCTAGAAAACTATCTAATGTATAAAAATAATATAATTAATAAAAATATGGTTTGTTTTCACAACTTATATATTGATAATATCAACATGTTTCAGGGCCAATGGACGACCCTTCTTCAGGATACAATGAATACTAACAAATTAAAAATTAAAAATCAAAGAATAGACAGTATAAATATATAAAAAATAATACATGGGAAATGAATAAACAATTAAGTGCTAACATAAAAACATGTTAAAAAGATAACGATTTGTAAAAAGAAAGGTTATTTATAGTATTCAATTTATTATTTACACTTTTTCTTATTTGATTTTTTTTTATAAATAGGTACCCAAGTCCTTTTTAGAAATAAATAGTTTTTAAATTTATTTTCATGTTAGTACTAAATTATGTAATCATTTCCAATATATTTTGTTGTCAATACTTTGATTTTTGATTTGTAAATTTTTAGTATACATTGTATCCTGACGAAGCGACCATTGTCCCTGAAATATGTTGATATTTTCAACATATAAGTGGTGAAAACGAAGTATATTTTTATTTGTTATCACCACAAAATCATTCTGCTCTTTTTGAAGAAGATATAAAAATAATACTTGCAATTCGGTCATCTTTTATTACACGCTTATTTTGAGGTTATAAAATGTATAATTTCAACTATTTCTATGCAGTAGAGGTATATAAATATTTAGAATTTTAAACCTAATTGAATTATTTATAAAATATATTAAATTTATGAAGTGTTGCACCTTTAAAAAAATGTCCAATTAAACTAACATTAATCCTGTAATGAAATAATTAATAATATATTTTTAAATGATTGTATTTCAATTTAATATGCTGTTCATGTTGGATCGCGTAATTTGATACAGTGTTTAATGACGATGAGCGAAGTAAATTAGTAAATTAATATAGAAGTTTGTTAGAAGCAGTTAAGATAAACCGCTTGAAGCAACTTGTGACATTTAACCTTTAGCGAGTTTCGCGTGCTCCTAAATATTTCACAACCGACATTTTAACAAAACACAACGCAACGTGCGAATAATTCGCGTTTGTGCCCGCTTTTGATTTAATAACATAAAATATAATTTTCCTCGTGTAATTTCAAAGAAACATTCCTGTGAATAATTGACGTGATAAAACCCTAGTGTTAGGAAAATGCTAAAATTTTGTTCACCCGGTGGAAGGAGAAAGGAATTTGTGGTATGCTATTATTCTTCATTTTGTTCTAATTTGTGAAATTCCTGTATTTAATATCTGAATGCTCTAATCAACGCACATAAGGAAAGCATAAAATTTTTCGTTATTCGAGTTGTTATTTTTATAAAGCAGGCAGGTGTGGTTATAATGGGAAAAAATATCAAGAATATTTTATGTATCCTATAATTTAAATTTTCAAGAATATGTTTAATAGTTAAAATTTTCAAGAACACTATACTGGATTTCATTCCTAGGGGGACATAATAAATTGTCATTGAGAAGTGATGTCATTGAGACGAATCTATTATTTATGGGAATGTAGGTATGGAAGAATTTTTGGGTGT
>JADDOH010000483.1:0-28098 GCA_016648135.1 Agrypnia vestita
TGGTCAGTTAGATCGTGTAGAAGCAATTCTGCATATGAGAGAACAAGTACGTTCTCGGCAACCGCGTTCAGGGGTTTATTGGTAAATTCGACATCTCACATGGCGCCCAACTCATGGGCCACCCCTTACAGATTTCAGATTGGTCAAAAAATGGTTACACATTGTATGGATAAAGTAAAATATAATGTCAATCAGTACACACTCTTTTATGTAATCTTGTAGAACTCTAGCATTTGTTGTAAAAAACTGTTCCACTTTCCTCCCACAACCTAAGACTGTCGTACCGCGTAAAAATAATCGCCATTAATTACCGAAATAATTCGCGCCATTCCCCGTTTACAAAAAACACCCACTGTACGACTCATAAGTTTTGGACCACATCGAGTACACTCGGGCTCAACGCCTAGCTATCATCGTAATTCAAATTTCATTTTCTAAATCAATAACTCGGCTGCTTGCAATTACAAATATTACTCAAGTTCACCACTAACCTTACCATGGAAACCCTTTCTAGCATTCCTAATTACCAAACTACTCGTTTACACACGTTAAGAAAGGCTCTTCGCGAGCAAGGAATAATCCCATTATCTGGCTTGGCCGCATTGCGCGAGCAAGCCAGACTACACAACGAATCCTGCACGCAACCACATGTGGCTCCAATCGCCCATGCCCATGCGTACGAGGACCTGTCTATGGCGCCTGAACTAACAACGGATACACCTTTGACAGTAACCGAATCTACTACAACCGCTACCCAGGCACCCTCATTATTACAACCAGAAGCGCGATTAAGAATTCCAAATGTCAACTTTGGCTCCTGGCCAGGCACTCCTTATTCTGGCACCGGCGACGCGCGCGAATTTTTAATTCGCCTAGAGGAAATAGCGCGCGCGCGCTGCTATCCCGTCCAACAGCTGACTCATGTCCTTCCAGAATTTTTAAAGGACAGGGCGTTAATTTTCTATAGGGCTACTATTCGAGCAGACCTATCTTGGAACCAGTTGAAATCATAGATTCGAGCGGCCGGATTATTCGGTCGACAAGAAACTCGAAATATGGACATCGAAACAATCCGATTCCGAAACAGCCGCGGATTGTGACTAGAATCGTAACACTAAACCACATCGTTGACACTCCTCTGTCAGAGGAAGAACTCCTTCAGGTTTTCGGCCGTGGACTGCTCCCGAGGTTCGCAGCAGTCCTAGTCAGTTCGCAACCCACGTCGGTGGCCGCCCTAGAGTCACTATGTTCCGCGTTCGAACGACTAGACTCTCCTTCGTTAAAAGGCCCTCTCGGACAGCCTCCGCGCAAGGCCCCTAACCCAAGAGTAATTGCGTCGGCCCCTATTAAATCGAGATCTCCGCGCTGCTTTAATTGCAACGAGCGAAACCATTTTTCTAGAGAGTGTCCCCGGCAACGAAGGGCAGCCGGTCAGGCACCGCCGCCAAGACGGTCGCCGCGCTTACAAATAAAAAGTGAAGGCATACAGCCCAGTAAGCGCCCGCATTCGGTGGTTCCCTTCCCCGATGTATCGAGACCACCACCTAACTTTCCATACAACTCAAAAAACTAAGGTCCAGCCAATCTCCATACCGCTCGAAGGAATGGATTGATTGGCTGGCCTCAATCAGACTGTTCAAGACCACCTACCATTTAAATACAGCCCCGATGTCCAACGAACTGGACAACAGGCCGTTTCTTTCTTTTAAAATACATCAAATCTCGTTCAGAGCCCTAATCGACTCTGGTGCCGGCGCGAATATCCTGGGTGGTACGTTATATGAATCATTCGTCGACCTCGGTTATAGGATCCGACCCACTGGCATTTCGGTGCGAACGCTGGACGACTCTCCGCTATTTTCCAGCGGCACTATCACCCTGCCCGTGCGTTTTGACCAACGGCTCGTTCAGGTTAACTTCGTCGTGGTACCGTCACTCTCCGACTGCATCATTCTGGGAGCCCCGTTCTTGCGAATCTCCGGCCTAGCCCCCAGCCTATTTCCCAACGGAAAGGCCGTATCGCCCTAGCGGCTACGGAACCTACCGCCGTTAGCGACCGCACCACACCTCCCGCCTGCCTGATATCTATCGACGAACTCACCTCTGAGCAAAGAATTCGGCTAGATTCAGTCAAGAGCGACTTCACAGATATCTCCTTTGAAAAAGTAGGCCTTGGGAGAACCCGTTTGGTCTCACATGTGATCGACACAGGAGACCGCCCTCCGGTTAAACAAAGAACCTATCCCGTATCACACGTCAGGCGTCAACAGTTGATCCAGGAATTGGATACTATGATGGCCCTAGACGTAATAGAACCAGCCCGGAGCGGGTGGCTCAACAACGTATTTATCGTACCAAAAAAGGACGGGTCAGCACGCTTTGTCTTAGACCCAAGGAAATTGAACGACGTCACCAAGTCAGACTCATACCGGCTGCCCAATATAAATCGAACTCTTGAAAACTTAAGAAACACCAAGTATCTCACCACCCTAGACCTAAGCTCCGGATTCTGGCAAATCCCTCTAGCCGCCGGAAGTCGCGAAAAGACCGCCTTCTTCGTAGAGGGTCGCGGTCAATTCCAGTTCAAGGTATGCCCGTTTGGATTGAAAAACATACCAGCCGAGCTACAGAGACTGATGGATTCTTGTTTCTCCGACTTGGGCCCAAATGTATCCACATATATGGACGACATACTGGTGTGTAGCGAGGATTTTGATTCGCACGTCTCCTTACTACGAAAAGTAGCTTCTCGACTGAAAGAGGCTGGGCTAACTATAAAACTGAGCAAATGCAACTTCTGCAAGGACTCTCTTAAGTATCTGGGACATGTTATAGACAGAGAGGGGATACGAACCGATCCCGACAAAATCTCGGCGATGGTTAACTATCCGAGGCCGACGACGGTAAAACAAACTAGGGCCTTCATCGCCACATTGTCATATTACCGAAGATTCATACAGAACTTCTCAAAAATTGCCAGCCCCTTATGTCGGCTGACCAGCTCCAAGTTTCTCGGAAAGAGGTTTGTTTGGAGCGAAGAGGAAGAGGAGGCATTCGTCGCCCTTAAAAGAGCTATGGTGATGGCACCCATATTGAAGCCTCCGTCCCATGATCACGAGTATGTCCTAACATGCGATGCTAGTGCAATAAGCATAGGGAGCTTCCTCTCACAAAAAATGCCTGACAAATCGGAACATATTATAGCATACTATTCTCGAAAGCTCACCCAGCCTGAAAGATCGTACAGCGTCACCGAAAGAGAGCTGTTGGCACTCGTGGACTCGGTCCATCACTTCCGCAGTTATGTGGAGGGGACACACTTTACACTGATTAGCGATCACGGATGTCTCAAATACCTATCAACATTATCGTCTCCAGGCGGACGCCTGAGCCGCTGGGCCTGTCGGCTAAGCCAATATGACTTCACCTTTCAATACAAAAAGGGGTGCGAAAACCACCTAGCTGACGGACTCAGCCGTATCGAGATAGGCAGCCTGGAGCTAGCCTCCTCCTACAATGATACTGCCGACGCAGCCTACCTACGGCTGCGCCGACAATGCGACGAACGGCCCGATTCCGTCCCAAACTTCATGCTGGGCGAACACCACCTTTATCGATATAGTAAGGCGCCGACCGACGAGAGAAACGGGCCCGGTAGGTCCCCGTGGAAGATAGTCGTACCTTCAGACAAAAGTACAGAACTGATACGTGAGTGTCACTACCATAATTGTCACCCGGGAGTGTTAAAGACGTACGAATACCTCTCCCGCACATTTTACTGGAAGGGAATGTATGCCTCCGTAAAGGGATTCGTGGACGGTTGTGAGACATGCAAGGCATATAAGAGAAGCAACCGGGGGCCTCAGGGGCTCATGGAGACCCCCAAGAGACTGATCCGACCTATGAAATCGCGGTCCTGCGATCTTGTCGGCCCCCTGCCACTTTCCAAGCGAGGAAATATGCACATCTTGACCGTAGTAGATAATTTTACAAAATTCGTATGGGCGATTCCCCTACGACACGCTACATCAAAAACAGTAATCGACGTTCTGAGGAAACAGGTGTTCCTCCCTTACTCGGTACCACAGACACTGATAACCGATAACGGAAAGCAATTTATTTCACGAGAATTTAAGAACTTCACGACCTCTATGGGGATATCCGATCTGTTCACCAATGCTTACTATTTCCCGCAAAATAATCCTAGTGAAAGGCAGAATGCCAATATATTAACTGCGCTGTCGATTCTTGTACAAAGCAACCAAAGGGACTGGTGCGCTAAGCTACCAGAGATCTGTTCGAGCTTAAACAACTGCATGAGTATTGCTACCGGACATTCCCCATTTTCTCTCATGCACGGGTTCGAATCTCTTCCCCACGGGAGTTTCCACCTGCCGATGTCCAACAGAGGAGTAGAATCCGACGAGGAAGCCCTAAGGCAACGGCTAGAACATCTAAGCGGTATGAAAAAAATATATGACCAGGTCTCCTTGGCTCTACTGAAAGCTTTTCAACGGAATGCTGCGCGATATAATCTGCGAAGGAAACACCAAACCTTTGTGGTGGGACAGACGGTGTGGAGAAGATCTTTCATGCAATCCAATGCTGGGAAATATTTCACGACCAAGCTAGCCCCGAAATTTATTAAGTGTGAAGTGACAAAAAAACTGTCTCCATGCATATATGAGCTGACGGATTATAATGGTAAATTTTCCGGCAAATTGCACTCGCGAGATTTAGTCAAATTCTAGATAATAGCTTCGTCTTTTCCTTTACGTTGATTCCGTCCGGCAGACATAAAAGAACCGGAAAACGGAACTTGATCGCGTTTCCTTTTGGCGCATCTCCAAAGAGCGATCATTGAACATCATGTAACTTCGTCTTTTCTTTTACTCCAGACCTGTTCGACAGACGTTAAATAACCGAAAGCAGGATTTGGTCAATAAGGGCCCTTTGTGCTCCAGTTCACCCTTATTGATCAGATGATGGTGCGCGGTTTGCCAGGACCTATGTTAATTGTCATGACACTCCAGTCTTGTCCAGTTTAAGTCTGCTTATATATCAAATCATAATGATCCAGGAACAGGCACCATTGCCGGGAGATGCCTTCCTTTTAGAATTTTTTTTTCTTCTTTCCCTTGGTTAACCCACGTTTGACACCAATACTTGCCCTGGCAGGAAGTATGAATATTAAGTATGCGTTCCATATCCATATGGCCGCCGGCTATGTCTCTCATTATCTAATTTTCTTTTACGGCAGACCGCTACCATGCAATAAACAACGTACCACCTCACTCGCCCTTCCTCACGGAACGATATTTCGAAATTTCATAGAAACGACCACAACCTTTTATGCCACTCAAGTGTGTGTCTACGCGATCATTTCTTTCGGAAATACTTTTCTTGTCTTTTCTTCCGAGGACATAAGGGCTCACAAGCTTGCTGAGCCAAGATCGGTTTACCGAACCCCATATATAACCAAGAAAAATTTTATTAGCAACAGAGCATCGGTCGTTACCAAGAGTGTTCGCTTGTCTCTAGTCGTTTTCAACTTACCATAGCTATCTACCCAAAGGTATGTTCATCACAAAAAAAAAATAATAAAGAAAATAAACGCCACACTTAGCCCCCTCCCTGCATGATTACGGCGAATGCGATGAATTAGGATAGTATATCTGAGTTTGTTTGAATGACATGGCCGTGCAAGTAGAATGAATAAATGCGTGAGTATGAGTCAAAACCCCCCCCCGCGACTTGAAGGCGACTGACCAAGCGATATTCTTGAACGCTAGCACTCACTACCTTTTAAAAGGGGATCACCCTATTTGTGGTAGCCTTGATCCACCATGTGGTCGAGCAGAGACCGCGCGAAAGTGAACAACGAGTTCAATACGAATTGACGCCCTACCATTAACGGCGCCCTGGGAACTACCGGACGTGACAAATGCAGGACGAGGACCCCAGCCTTAAGCAAATCATCCAACTGTCGAAAACAAGGCAGGCTTTACTTACACAGGGTGTACCGCGATCCGAAGTACATACGGTATTGTCTTTTATAGAGTTCATCTCTACTCGGATACCCACTATAGTTGATAAGTTAAATTAAGATTTAGACCTTGCACTAAGCAAAAAATCCCAGGGCTGCCACTATGTATATAAATAGACACGTCCTCCCGCTAGGTCGTTAGTTTTTATGTATTAAGTTTTTTTTGTATTTCGCTATTTTTTAGGTCACGGTAGTTATCTTCATGAACAAATTGTGTATCGCTTATTCGTTTCTAAAATTCACATGTTACAAAAACTATTTTTATATATGTAAAAAAAAATTTATCGCTTATTTCGGTACGCCTGTTACCATCACACCATGGTAACGGGGCTGTCCCGTTGTTCATTTCCAAAATTCGTTTTGAAAATTCACATGTTACAAAAACTATTTTTTTATATGTAAAATTTTTTTTATCGCTTATTTCGGTACGCCTGTTACCATCACACCATGGTAACGGGGCTGTCCCGTTGTTCATTTCCAAAATTCGTTTTGAAAATTCACATGTTACAAAAACTATTTTTTTTTATGTATAAGAGTTTTCTATCACTTTTTTCGGTACGCCTGTTACCATCACACCATGGTAACGGGGCTGTCCCGTTGTTCATTTCCAAAATTCGTTTTGAAAATTCACATGTTACAAAAACTATTTTTTTTATATATAAGATTTTTTTATCACTTATTTCGGCACGCCTGTTACCATCACACCATGGTAACGGGGCTGTCCCGTTGTTCATTTCCAAAAACTCGTTTTGGAAATTCACATGTTACAAAAACTATTTTTTATATATATGAGATTTTTTTATCACTTATTCCAGTACGCCTGTTACCATTATACCATGGTAACGGGACTGTCACTGTTCACCTGAACCTGTGATGACAAAACTTTTTTGTAAGGATCACGTAGGCTTTGACGCGAAGCGGAGTCGCGTGACACCCCTACAGAATGTTCATCACAAGCCATGTCTTGTATTGAGCCTTGTATGGACCTGACGAGTCAAAATTAGGTCAGCCAGGGTGACGACCCTGAGGTGCTTCGACCTATCCGGGAGTCGGGCCGGTTTGTACCGGCGCTAATGAACACGATAGGTGGTCTTCACACCTGATAATTAATTGAAGTTGGTATTATAAAAAGGGGACTGGTTCCTAGGGCGACTTGGCCAGTGTCCCGACTACTGAAGCATAGATGGCCGACTACTGGCAAAAAGGCCATTTTTTATAAAAATATTATTTTTAATTTAACCCGGCGAACAATTCCGCCTACTAGAACCTTGTAACGTTGACAAATCTGCCGTATAGAGCCTACCACTCGCATATTACGATAATTTCCATGTTTTTTTTGTAAACACTGACAATCCGTACTCTGTCATGGAGTATCCTCACTCAATGTTGAACTAAGGGTTTACAAACAAGATCCTTGGTGGTACACCGTAAGGCCTGGATTCCCTATATAATTATTAATTTACCAATGAATCCTTTTTTTGTTTGTTTTTTTTTATACTACCTGATAAGGGAATGTGTAATGCTTCCTTTTAGACAGAAAGGAAGTATTACTATTCTGTCGTAACAAAATAAATATAAATAAGTAAATATTACATATTCCGTCATAACCATAATAATACACGAAATCGCACACGCCGAGCGAGGCGGCCGGAGCCAGGGCGCGAAGGTTATACACACAGGCTTACGAGTCACACACACTATGATAGTATCCCTGTCAACCGCCCTCGCGGGGCCTCCGAGCAGGAGACGGAGGGCGTGCCGACGGACCGCGCTGCCATACTCTTGGAGCGACTGTACCGGCGCGCGACCCCCCCCCGCACCCTCTTCCGCTAGTCTTCCGCGCTAATATAGGATAGCCCCGCGCCCGGCAGGCCAGTCTTCACCGGTCATCATCCGAGAACCGAGCTCTGAGGTGCGTTAGCTACGCCGCCCGCCCTAAGCAAATTACGGCCGCCATTTGCATAAAAGTTACGGTGTCCGGAATTGTTCGTTGTAATTTTCAAATGTGAGCCAATAACATACCTCTCGCCGTGTTACAAAGCTAAACAGTGTGTTCAAACGATTTAAACGCAAATAATATACTTCCCGCCGTGTTATAAAGTTAAACAGTGTGTTCAACTAGTTTAAACGCATATAGTAACGAGTTCGTCGTGTGAGACAATGTCGGTCTCGCAATAAATACATTATAATAATCGTTCTCTATGTTTTATAAACGACTAAGGGTGAA
This sequence comes from Agrypnia vestita, assembly GCA_016648135.1. NCBI lineage: Eukaryota > Metazoa > Arthropoda > Insecta > Trichoptera > Phryganeidae > Agrypnia > Agrypnia vestita. The sequence continues at coordinate 8,274 of JADDOH010000483.1, forward strand.
GTAGACCAAAGTTAAAAAAAAGTTCATCGCAAGCGCCTTGAGCGCCCTTTTCTAAAAATATAATACATTACTATTGGCGTCATGAATATTCCCCGCCAACAAGGGGTATAATAAAAACAATCGTTTTCGTGCCCTATTAAACAACGCCTGTTCTTTTAACTTTTAATAAAAATACCGTGCTCTTGGACTTCATAAGATTCAGCCGTCATTGGCGTCTTCTTGTTTAAAATCGTCATCCGCTCGGGCATTCCGACCGATCAGCTGACGGAAGACAACCGTCCGCCGCCTCCTACAGCTGGTCAGGGCTGCCACCCTTGCTAAAGGTGGTCGATCCACTCCATACTCCGAAGAAAAATTACAGGTTTCGAGTGTTTATATGTGTTTATATCTATATAGTGTTTATATCTATACATAATTTACAGGAGCCAATTATGGCTAATCTCTAACATTCGCAAACTATTTACAAAAAGTTATCAAAAGGATAACCAAGTGACATTAATCGAACTCAAGTGATGTAACTTTTAAAATAGGAAACATAAAGTCTGTTCCAATCCCTGTTCATACTTACCCTTATATCCCATGAGCCTCTACTGGGCCGACCTCTGGAAGCTTAACTATATGTAAATTAATATTCTGTAGTGGACCCGACTGAGATTAAATTTCGTTATAGTGATCAGGTTAAAAACATCTTAAAGAACAAAAAACCTTAGAAGAGGTTCAAGAGTTTGTTAGTGTTTATACTTAATCTCCTTAGGAGAGCTCCCACTCAACCTCCATTTGGTAATAAACAAATATTTTTTATTTATATATAAAATTATAAAGGAGCATCAATTTTGACTTTAGTAGCCACCAGGGTTATACTGGAAAATTCGGCGCTGTGTTTTCTTAAACCTTTTACTATTGTATTTCATTGTCCCGTATGAAACCACGTTTATAAATTGTATAACATACTGTAGAATTTGTGCCTTATGAACTATTCTCTGTATACTGAATTGACTGGATACCATCTCATTGTAATAAACCTCATGTAAACCATACTGGCCCTGTTTTTTTATTTTACTTTCTCCATACTATTCTCCAACCAATCTGAAAGAAAGTAAAGGGGAATGGACCACAACCACTGAGGCTTAGAATCCTGGTAAGATAACCCTGAACGTGGTTGGTCAGTTAAATCGTGTAGAAGCAATTCTGCATATGAGAGAGCAAGTACGTTCTCGGCAACCGCGTTCAGGGGTTTGTTGGTAAATTCGACATTTCAGTTATTTTGAAAGGATGCAGGTAAATACTAGCCGTTTATTTTTGCGCTGGCGAATGTGGGATTTCCCAAAATATTTTTATCTACATTGCATTGACCGGCCGATGAGCCGCGGCCTGTCGATTCTGGGCTTTCCTCGCGATATCCGTCGTTTTATGGTTAATCAATCCTTTTGTAGCTGAAACATTGGTGTATATTACCTGCAATTCGAAAAATGCGATTTCAGTTAATCGTTAAGCGAGCAGTCGGCTAGACATCCTTCAATAACCACGAAGACACGTCAAGAATCGCGAACATTTAAGATATTTATCTTTAAAAATATTTTTATTTTGAATTATCGTAAGCGTGTAAAAAGGTGTATGTTTGCATGATAGTGATCGCAATTTCTTTTTTTTTCACTCTTTTCTGTTTAATAAAATTTTAAAAAATATTGAAATATCAGTATGACGTATGACATATTTAAAAGCTGATAGTATTATGCGTCGTAAATATTGTTTTTTATACCTGCAACAAATAATAATTATTTGCCACATTTATTATTACATTTTTCATAAAAATTCAGAAGAAAATGCCATATTTTTTTAATATGCATAAGTATTTTTGAAAAATATTTTTATAAATCATTAAAAATAATAAACAATATTTCTATATTTATGATTTATATCAAATTTAATATAAAATTAAATATATCACGTCATATTTAATCAAAGATTCAAATATAATAAAAATTGGACTCTCAACGGTTTACAAAAGTAGTTTCTCTAATAGCTTACAAAAATTACCCGGATCCGAACCGAGTAACCGGTTCTTCCTCGAAAAATACCCGTAGAATCGGGTAATGAATCAGGCCGGGTATTTGAATGCCCTAGTCAGGACGATTGCCCGACCCGTGACAATCATCTGCCACAACAGTTGTAATACACTTCTCCTTGATGACGATGCTCGACAATTATTCTGAAGTTAATCGCCTGTGAAAAATATGAGAACCAAATCACCAAATTGAAATATAATATGCTTTATTGGCTTAAGTGATCATTACATTGTGTAGGGTGATCAATTTAGCCAGCTCAGGTCGTAATCCCTGGACTACCCTATAAAGACTTCCATTTATTTTCCCATTAAAAATATCTTCATCTACGAGGCTTATATGCTGTAATTTATATTAATTACCCTTCTGTGAACAGAAACGGAAAAAATGCTTTAAAAATATATACTGGTCTACAAAAGGAGTTAAAATTTTTAAATATCATTAGTTTAATAAATTTCTTCGCATGCCCACATTTAAATGTATAGCAGCACTTTAGTATCTTATCAAGAGCGCTTAGAATATTTTCATGTAGACGAATTTGAACTTTAACACTTTAACTTTATATCTTGAACGTTGAGCTCATACAATAAAATATAAAATAATCAGAACGTCCGCATTGACATATTTCACGACAGTTTCCACGAATAAAAGAGAGCTATTACCAAACTTTAGTTTAGTCTCTTTATTCATTCTATAAAATCACTTTTTTTTTATTCTTTCTTGTACCCATATATTTTAGCTTTTACGTTTTTCTCTATGTTTTTTGTATTCACATTTAAGTGATGAAAAGCATTTAAACTAATTTTATTATAATTGTATTACCTATATCATGTTATGTGTTTTTTATTGTTTGTGAACCATTTAAAAAAAATTAAAATAATTTTTTTTTTTTTTCAATTGATTGGGCAACGTTGTAGATTGACATTTTCAAAATATTGAGTATTTCACCTACATGTTTCGGAAGTACCTTCCCATCGTCAGGGTGTTACATGTATGTCAAAATATCTAAATGAATAATGTCCATTAATCATTCATTTTGATATTTTGACATACATATGATGATGGAAAAGTATTTCCGGAACATGTAGATGAAATACTCATATAAAAGTAGAAATGTATATACAAATAAAATAATCAATATTTTTAAATTAGTTGAATGTAAAACTTATTTAACTAATAATTAACCCTGCTCGAAACAGTCGTGAACCTTGATATTCATTCGTTGTCAACCTTTGTTACATGTTGCTATTAATTGGTATCAGAAATGTCTCCTAAATTATCGTCTGTAAAGGAACGAAGTACGAATCGAATCAAAATAATATTTGCATGTTGGAAAGACAATATATCATATATGATATCATTACGAATACGGCCCTGGTGTAAAGGCAAATTTGCGCCACTCCCGCTAATTAATGAATAGTTTACTGTGCCTACGGGTGCTGCCACTGTCGACGGTGAGATGATATTAGCAGGCGCGATTTCATTAACTTTAATTATAAGCCTCGATTCAATTTGCTGCTTTGAATATTATAGCACAATGGTGATCCGAAGATAGATGTCAGCGGCGGTAGTACGGGGTGATAGAATATCAGGCGTTTAGTGTTTTAAAGTCAAAGTTTAAACAAGCAATATCTCAAAATTTTCTTATAATATTAATTTTATAATTATATCAGTATGTTACATAAGTCTATTATCATTGATTTTCGTCATCGTAACGTGATTATCGTCTTGACTGCTATTATATAATAAACGTCATAGAGAGTGTAACATAATATATAGTATATAGTAGCTATAAGATAATATCAATAGTTATGAAGTTATTCAAAATCAAAATTTGCATTTTTATTCAATATTTATGACTTTTATTTTACAAAACGTTAAACTATCATACAGTAACTTAAGTCGATTACAAAAAATTCATTATTTTCAATACAAGTTAAATAAAATGATAAAAACCCAGCACAAATTAAAATTGGATGGTTTTTATAATTTTATTTGACTTCTATTAAAGGGATTGAATTTTTTATATTTAGCATACGTTACTGTAAGAATATTCCAAAGTTTTACAAACAAAAAGCCAAAAATATTGAAAAAAATGCAAATTTTGATGTCGCGTATATCCATAAATATTGATATTGGGTCGTGTTTGCCTTTGTTACAGTGCCTTTGTAATAGTGACAGTTCGGATTTCATTCCAGTGGCGACTAGTGTGAAGCAACCAGCGAAAATAAATTACGAAAGTACCTGCCTGGCGTTCGATAATGGATAAGTGCGATCACTTTTTTTGCATGTTAAATATTTTCTCAATGTATGTTTTATGCGTTCCTCCCTAAGATAATATTCCATATTTTGAAATTGTTTCGGCTTATATTATATAAGTTATCTTATTGACTTTAAATTAATATTGCCTATGCTATGTAAGATAAATAGGACTACTGTCTTAGTAGATCATCAAGCACTAATATTATAAAATTTGGTAGAAATCCGTTGGTTTCATACACATCTACCAATTTCGTAATTCAAAGAGAGAAAATATTAAATTATATGCAATACTTTTACTGCTAGTCAAATGTTGATTTTGACAGATGTTTTGACATTTCTCACGAAAAACTTACGCGTACATTAATAAGTAGACCCCTCCATTTGTTTTAAAATATTACAAAGATAGTGTGAGAATATACGTTACATAAGTCCTAGCACCGTCTAGCGGATCCTACTTACGTTTTATGAGAAACACTGTAATAAAATATATGGTAGTTGTCAACGGAAAAAAACAGTATCTTTTAATAAGCGAACGTACAGAATTGAAATTTAACGACTTCTTTAACGAAATTAAATGGTCTATAAAAAGTTATTAATAGCATGTATCTATATTTTAGGATAACTTACACCAATCATATTTGTCTATAAAATTTCATCAAATGTATTACTAAGAAATAAAATAGTTAAGTATTGTTAACTTTTCAGCAATTTTAACCAATTCTGTACTAATCCTTATCAAATTAAATATCTTATTAACCTTAATCATTTACCGCAGGTCAAATTTGACCCGTACACCAAATAATTTTATTAAATATCTTAGAGTTTTTAAAACAAAACTCTACCGGGCAAAGCCGGGCCGGGTTGCTAGTTAGAATATAATTAATTAATATAGATTTTTTTACGTACCAGCAAGGGAGATTTCAGAATTACGATTTGGCGTACTGATGCAGAATTACTTTTATTGGGAAGAATTATAAATATAAAATGAAGCGTTTTACACAGAGATAAATATCGAAGCAAAACAAGCAGACTTTCAATTATTTCTTACTGGTTTTCCTCCGGATCTAGGTAGATGGACTGGTTCCTCCCTTATCAGAAAGGAAAATATCAGGGGCATGCAGCGCATACAAGCAAAAAAGCTGTACATTAGTAAAGATTATGGGAAACAAATATTAATTAAATAATCCTTATCTTAAGAAAAGCCGATTTAAAATTCTAGTCGTAATTCGTCTTATGGCTAGATGTTTCCGACGTTTCTGTATCCAACTTCATGTCAATTCATAATTTATCTAACTTGTTTGCGCCCAACAAATTTGTTCCATAGATCTAGTCAAGTCGAGAACTGTGTATTTTGGCTCATCTCTATGTCTGCGAATTTTTTGTAATGGACAAGTAAATTTTTCATATAATGGCGTGTTTCTTCGAAAGGTCCAATGTGAAGTGAGACCTGTGCGCACGTTCCATTCCACCCAAAACTGTTTGTGTGAGTTCTATTTCTCTTTTCTACATCATAATGATTGTGTTGAGTACGTTTGTTATTTTTTTATTTCCTTTCTTTTAACTCGTGGCGTCTGCTTGTTTGACTTTGAGTCGATTTTTAACCAATCGAGCTGAGACTTTGCAAGCAGACACGTGGCGACGATCAAGAAGATCTATCAAAATCTCTTTCGTTAAAAATAATTAATAATTATAGTATAATTTTGGAATTTTTAAAAATTTTAATGGTTTTCTAATACAACTCAGTAAGTTGTATGGAGATTCCGACGCATCTGGTAGACACGAAACCCAAAAATGAGAAAGGGAGTATTCTTAAAACTTTGTTTTTATGGGTTAGTTTTTTATTTTATTATTTTTATATGAATTACTGAGTTCGACAATCACACAAATTCAATCCGTTATATAGGCGTATAGTCGGTCACAGCGTAACCTAAGTTTATACCCACTGCACACCGCTGGCGAATACATATCTTTGTGCTGTTTAGTTCACTATGTTCTTTAGCTGAAGGGTTTACACGGACACATACACACGAAGATCCTCACAGATCAGCTCAGTTAATCAGTTGAAATTCTAATGTCAACAGTATTGTGTCAAAGTCATAGAAAAAAGATTTTTGTAGACTGCGCACTATGGAAAAGTATAAGTGAGAGTAGATATATATTCAATAACATTTTGTCCTATCCATAAAGATCGAACAGTCTTGTTTTGATTCACGTCCGCGTACAGAGGATTAATTAATAATTTAAGATAAGATAAGATAAAGATAACAAAAGAATATTGCTTAATATTCCACGTTAAAAATAAGGAGGTATCATTACCTAGTATGTCATTGATGTCCTACTATTGATACCTCTAGCACAGTTCATTCGAATATATTAAACATATTGTTTTAGAACATACATACAACTTTTGAAAATGCGTAGATGTTTCACGGTGGTATTGGTGAACGTTGGGTTGTGTAAAGTGATCAGTTAAGCCAGATCATACATGGAAAAAGCCCTGAGTCACCTTATAAACTTCCAAACATCTTAACCACGTAAGTAGCTATATGTCTCTAATGTGTTCTATAAATAATTTTTATCTTGCTTGAAAACAAAACTATTCCAAATTATATTTCCTACCCGGCATCAAATAGTTTTTGGATGTTGAAGGTTAAGGTATAACCGATGACCAAAAATATCATTCAAATATGAGTACTGTTTATAACAGATTTTCTCAAAAGGTTTTCTTGAAGAATCTTTTTTGAAATGATATTAAGTTGGTACTATTTCTTCTGCTATATTCTCGACAAAAACTCAGAATAAAGACCCCGCTGTTACGTTATATGTTTACGTTAGTTTTAAACGACTAAAAGGAGTTGAGGAAAGAGTCCTTTGTCTTTATTCAGTAAAAGAAGAGTCTCTCGTATAAATTCTAGTCATGTTTCCCTCTCGCGGTGAAGGGGAATCCTCGAGACATTTTTAGAATTTAACCAAAGAGCGTTTGCACGCGAGACAGAAATGGAATCTAATTTCTAATGGATTTCAATTTATGGAAATTCTCGGTGGAATATTGTCTCCATTCTTGAAAAAAAAAGTAAGATGCCAATTCGTATCTACAGTACTTGGCGCGTTTATATTGTAAGGATGTTCAAAAAATAGTAAAAATTATAAAAAAAAACAATTTAGGAAAAATTATAGGAGTCTCACAGAAACGAAGCTATTCATATATGTCAAAAGTGGATGGAAGTCTCTGTGTATAAGCTGGCTTAAGTGATCACTCTGCACAATGCAACGTTCACCAATTCCATCGTAAGAACATCCTATCCCATTACTATGTATACTAACTTGTTATTGAGAAAAAAAAACAACAGATGATGTCTCTAGTAGAGACCAGTGCAATACATGAAATGTTTTAGATTAGAAACATACATAGAACTTTCAATGTGTGTATTTTCTTACGATGGAATTGGTGAACGTTTCATTGTGTAGAGTGATAGCATTGAAGCATAGTAGCCAGCTCATACAGGTTGTAAGCCCTGAGCCATCGTATACGAGACTTCCATCCACTTTTCTCATACATAAATAGATTCGCCACTGTGAGACTTCTTTAATTTATCCTTAATTAATTAATCATCCCTCTGGGGACCAAATCCAGTAGGTGACTAAAAATATTGTTATAATATTAAATATTAAGTTGTCGAGAAAGTTCCGTCACTTCAGTAATTTGTAATGTAAAGAGCGATTAAGATGTCAGCAAACGAAGTGCATTAAAGATACTACAGTTTGTATCAATTCCAATGCATCGATTTTATTTGCAGTGTTTGGGAGGTATGCTGTAACCGCCATAGGTAGTTTACCAAATTCCGTTACGAAGATAATCACCAAGAAGAATATACTGCATTTGGTTGACCGTCTAAGATTTAAGATAATGACCATTTGACGGCCCATATAGAAGAACAATCATAAAGATTGCAAATGAGTTTGGAAGACATCATTTTTTGTAGCGGACTACATTAAATATTTAAAAAATTACTACAACATAGGTTTTTCTTTAATATTTGGGGTTTTAGAGATGGTATTTTGGTTTTTAGATGGAGCAATTGCATTTTCGGGTCAAAAGTTCCGAAGGCGTAGAATATTTGATGATTTATTATCTCGATAAAACAAGTACAAAATATACATGAGTATGATTAGAAAAACAATGATAGATTCTCTAAGGGCCATAGCCTCCGGCCACTCGCCGGAGGTCTACAAAGGACAGACATGCTCGCCTAGGACGTGTGCCTGTTTTTATATAATTTACGAACAAAGGAGTCTTCTGTTTGAGTATGAAAAAATCAACCAAAATGCTGATGGTGCAGTGACCTGCCGTCCGCGTGTGTCTTGCTCGTGCCCCGATTTGCTTATGTGGCATTCCTTGCCACTGTGTGTGTCTTTGGCCTAGATTGGTGGTTTTCTTTATTGTGGTATGAATGCCATAAATATGACAAACTTAATAGCTATTATTATATTGAAGATACTAAAGTTTTTGAAAAATGATGCTAGGACGTCAAACTTTGAAACTATTTAAATTATTTATAAACATCAATAATAATTTAACTCAATTGCCTAGGAAGCAACAAAAAGGTAAATTCTCTGTGTATAATTCAGCAATATTAAACGAAAAGAGTTGATGCATCATGGAAAGACTGACTAGACTAAAGGTGACTAAACTGATGCAGAATAAGTTATGATATCAGAAGATCACAGATTTAGCCAAAAAACTAACTACACGGAGATGTGGAAAAACTCTAGAAAGACTTTGAGCTATATGGAGGAATTAAAAAATGACAAACATACTATAAAATCGCGATGTTTTTTAATATGTACAAAATTTTAAAGAACAAAATTACTGGATTTTTGTCCCCAAAGAGGTAGTCATTCATCAAAATATGTTGAAGATGTCTTAAAGGTCTTTGGGTGTTTATACGGCTTACGACCTAACATATGGCTGGCTTAACCCTACGTTGGGCGCAATATTGAATCGGCGAGTTCGGGTGCAATGTGCCTGATGGGCGCAGGTAAAATAAGCGTAATCAATACTCATTTATTCTAATTTAAATATTCTTAAAGTAATCACTTATCTTTTTGGAAATATTTGATGGAAAATATATATTTGTTTCAAAAAAGGAAGGAGTATATTAGGTCCTTACATATGAAATTGGCGTTTTGCCGTACTGGCAAATTTGATCTCAAATATCTTCTCTTTGGTTAGGAATTCCAAATCCAAATTTATACAGCTATTTACTCATGTATTTGTGTTTTGAAAATTATAATTCATTTGTTTTTTCCTCAATTTTTTTTTTCTTTGCGTCACTCAGTTTACAAAATGAAAAAATTGAAATATCGCGTTATTTACGAGTACGAGTTCCACCGTGGCACCAGTGCTGCAGAAACGGCTCGAAGGATTAATGATGTGTATGGCGACGGTGCCGCAAAAGAAAACACAGTGCGTTTTTGGTTCCAACGTTTTCGTTCTGGAAATTTCGACCTGCAGAACAAGCCCCGTGGACGGCCGGAGACCAAAGTTGATAATGAAGAATTGAAGGCTATTGTGGAAGCGTATCCATCGCAAACCACATCCGAGTTAGCTGCAGGCTGCGGTGTTAGTGATAAAAATGTTTTAATCCACTTGAAGCAATTTGGTAAGGTGAAAAAGCTTGAAAGGTGGGTACCTCACGAATTGAGTGAAGCAAATCAACAAACGCGCGTTGACTGCTGCGTTGCATTACTCAACCGGCACAATAATGAAGGGATTTTAAATCGAATCATTATCTGTGATGAAAAGTGGATCCTTGTACGATAATCGGAAGCGCTCATCGCAATGGCTGAACCCTGCCGAACCAGCCAAACCATGCCCCAAGCGAAAATTGACTCCAAAAAAGTTACTTGTGAGCGTTTGGTGGACTAGTGCTGGTGTCGTTCACTACAGTTTTCTTAAATCTGGCCAGACGATTACGGCAGATGTCTATTGTCAGCAACTGCAAACCATGATGGAAAAGCTTGCTGCTAAACAACCGAGGCTGGTTAATTGCTCTAGGCCACTGCTGCTTCATGATAACGCTAGACCACACACTGCACAACAGACGGCTACCAAATTAGAGGAGCTTCAATTGGAATGTCTAAGACATCCACCGTACTCTCCGGACCTTGCCCCAACAGATTACCATTTTTTTCGAAATTTGGATAACTTCTTGCAAAGGAAAAAATTCAACTCCGATGGGGCAGTCCAAACCGCCTTCAAAGATTTTATTGATTCCCGTCCGAATGGTTTTTTTAGTAAAGGGATCGATGAACTACCTATGAGATGGCAAAAGTGCATAGATAGCAATGGTACATACTTTGATTAAATAAATATATTATAATAAAAAAAAACGACTTTATGTTCCTCCCATACTAAACGCCAATTTCATATGTAAGGACCTAATATTATTCAGAAAACTTAAAAGAAAAATGATGAAAATATCAGTGGTGACATTACGACCAGATCATATGCAGTACTTTCACTATTTAATCTATAATATTTTTTTGTTTAAAAGATAATACATATACATAATTTATTTTATAACAATGATAACTAGCAAATATTAACAAATCAAATTATTATTATTTGTTATATATCTCACCAAAAAGAATTAAGATTTTTATATGTGGTGAGGGGTAATCACTTACAATCATGTTGCTCGTGTAATCTAATTTAAAAAACAATGAGAATTAGGTATTATACTATTTATCTAATATATCGAAAAAAAATTAATATGAAATCAAAAAGAAACTTAACTCAATCACAAAAGTCAACTATACAATAAATGGGAATCCATTCGGGTTCACCGGGGGAATACGCACGCAAGACGTAAACACAAAACATCCACCATTATACAAATTAAATTGAACAAATCAAGTCATTGGAAGTATCTCCCACGAAAAACTCGTACCAGAATCAAAGGAAAACGGGATTAGCCATATTTAGCCCCAAACGGGTAAAAAGCCACTCATCACAGACCGCAGGTAGTCAGATCAAATGAATCTCTAAGGCCCGGTTGTTTCAAGTTCGATCAAAGTAAGCGGTCGATTAAAGCATAGATTTTTACGAAAAGGGATCGTCTGATTGGTGGAGAACGTAAAAATTTATGCTTTAAAAGAACGCTTACTTTAATGCAACTTGAAACAACCGGCCCTAAGTAATCCACTAATAGATGAATTTGGAGTCCCCCAAGATACGGTCCCCAGACCTCTACTGTTTCTCACTCACGATATATTTTGATAACGTAATAATTATATTTATTGTAGAAAATAAGTTTAATTTTTGCTATTAAACATTTTGAGATAAAAATAAAAAATAGGTTATTCGGATTGATAGGAACGGTAGGTTCATTCATATTATAATGTGTGTCAATGTAAAAAATGCTTGCTTACTACGACATCAAAATATCTAATTTATGTTAAGTTGAAGTTCAAATATATCGTCGCTGTGTATATAATAAAGCCAATGTGCCGTTTAATACAGTCTGAGATAAACGAATCAATTTGTCAATTTTTCATATAAATAATGGAGATACACTAAAAAAACATTGCCGTTCATCTGGAAAGTCTGCCTAGTAATTGTATAAAATGTTTTTTATAAATCTAGTCTGTGCAATTATTTTTTTAAACAGTATCATTCGTTTATCTCAGAATGTACTAAAACGGCACATAGGCTTAATTATATATACATCTACGATATGAAGTTCGTAATCTTTGACGGGTTAAAGTTAGCTATATTAGTTAAATACCCGTTATTATGCGGCTAAGAAAACTTGATATATTAGGTCCTTACATATGAAATTGACGTTTTACCGTACTGGCAAATTTGATCTCAAATATCTTCTCTTTGGTTAGGAATTCCAAATCCAAATTTTTACAGCTGTTTACTCATGTATTTGTGTTTTGAAAATTATAATTCATTTGTTTTTTCCTCAATTGTTTTTTTCTTTGCGAGACTCAGTTTACAAAATGAAAAACTTTAAATATCGCGTTATTTACGAGTACGAGTTCCACCGTGGCACCAGTGCTGCAGAAACGGCTCGAAGGATTAATGATGTGTATGGCGACGGTGCCGCAAAAGAAAACACAGTGCGTTTTTGGTTCCAACGTTTTCGTTCTGGAAATTTCGACCTGCAGAACAAGCCCCGTGGACGGCCGGAGACCAAAGTTGATAATGAAGAATTGAAGGCTATTGTGGAAGCGGATCCATCGCAAACCACATCCGAGTTAGCTGCAGGCTGCGGTGTTAGTGATAAAACTGTTTTAATCCACTTGAAGCAAATTGGTAAGGTGAAAAAGCTTGAAAGGTGGGTACCTCCGAATTGAGTGAAGCAAATCAACAAACGCGCGTTGACTGCTGCGTTGCATTACTCAACCGGACACACTAATGAAGGGATTTTAAATCGGAATTCATTACCTGTGATGAATGAAAAGTGGATACTGTTACGAAATCGGAAGGCTCATCGCAATGGCTGAACCCTGCCGAACCAGCTAAACCATGCCCCAAGCGAAAATTGACTCCAAAAAAGTTACTTGTGAGCGTTTGGTGGACTAGTGCTGGTGTCGTTCACTACAGCTTTCTTAAATCTGGCCAGACGATTACGGAAGATGTCTATTATCAGCAACTGCAAACCATGATGGAAAAGCTAGCTGCTAAACAACCGAGGCTGGTTAATCGCTCTAGGCCACTGCTGCTTCATGATAACGCTAGACCACACACTGCACAACAGACGGCTACCAAATTAGAGGAGCTTCAATTGGAATGTCTAAGACATCCACCGTACTCTCCGGACCTTGCCCCAACAGATTACCATTTTTTTCGAAATTTGGATAACTTCTTGCAAAGGAAAAAATTCAACTCCGATGGGGCAGTCCAAACCGCCTTCAAATATTTTATTGATTCCCGTCCGAATGGTTTTTTTAGTAAAGGGATCGATGAACTACTTATGAGATGGCAAAAGTGCATAGATAGCAATGGTACATACTTTGATTAAATAAATATATTATAATTAAAAAAATCGGCTTTATGTTCCTCCCACACTAAACGCCAATTTCATATGTAAGGACCTAATATTATATATGGCTATCCTGACGGAGAGAGTGAGAGCAAGGAACCAGGCTGCCGAGATGAGTTTCCTAAGGAGGGTAGCGGGCGTCACACTGATGGATAGAGTGAGAAGTGCTGACATAAGGCACACACTCGGCATGGAGCTCCTACTCCTACATATAGAGAAAAATCACTAATGAGGTGGCTTGGACATGTGCTAAGAATGCCAGAGGAACGAATACCAAGAAGAATCCTCTTGGTAACCCCGGAAGGAAGACGGCCGGTGGGTCGCCCAGGGAGAAGCAATAAAAAATGTGTATGAAAAGAGAATGGGTCTGGACTGGTTGACTCATGCAGAAGCAGCGCAAGACAGGAGAATATGGAAGCACCTCGTCGAGTCTTTGGGCCCCCGACTCTACTTGGGCAAGAGGATGAAGATGATGATGATACCAAAATAAATAGACATGATCTAACGTAAATTCCCTTTTCACAAATTGGCACTCAGTCTGGCGCCAACACGCTCAACTAATTTAAAATACATATCACTACGAGCTTATAAATATTGAAACAATTATGAAAAGGTCAAAGTATTTACTCTTATGTGTAAACCTATACTGTATTATTTAAATTAAATAATGTTTAAAGAAAATATCATCGCTTGAGTTTTGTAATTTATTTAAATTCACATCATATGTAGCGTATACTATACCATTTTGTAGTAACATAATACGTTAGTACAACATGGCATCGTACATCTGTACACAATTTTAAGTAAAAATGAACAGCATACAAACCATATAAGCAATACAAGCACGAATCGTGCATTATCACATTTAATTATTATTGTCCGAACAACAATGTTTAGAGAATATTTAATATTCGTCTTCTCGATTTCACGCGTTTTCTTGCATTTCTTTGTTTATCTTACATATCTCGACTCTACACTTGTTTAGATTGGTTTGTGTTTGCCGATTACTTATCACCACATTACGAAAATTTAGAAAAATGTGACTTTGTAGAAAAGATTGGCCGTTTTATAATACTGAAGATTTCATAAGTTATGGAAAAGTATCAAAATATCGTCCCTTTAGAGGTAAAACTCATTAACCGCAATATTGGCCAAAATTAGTTGTGAATTTAAACATTCATATTTTTTCCATCTCTATTCCACGTCAAAATCATAAAGTGAATAATCTGTGTCTGTTTATAATAATTTAGTGGTGAAACTCATAATTTGAACATATTATATAATTTTAATATCACATGTTGAATGTTTAAACCTCATCTCAAAACTACTCCAATGTCACTTAGTGAGTTTTACCTCTAAAGGGACGATATTAAATGAGCAAAATTGATAATATTAGTGGAAAATAAAAAAGTGTCGTCGCGCGTTTAGATTCAGTTTTAACTTTTGATACAATCGTGAATAAATTAAAAATTTAAATTGTAGATAGGTACTTGTATTTTTTAACACTAGGTTTACGGCACCCGTCAAATTGACGGATTTCGGATTTGCTTTGTAAATTTTACTAAACAGGCAGAATTTTTTTCTGATTTTTTAAATGACTTTATAATGGATCAGTGCAAATATATTTACCGTTTTTTTTATTCGGAAACCTCTTATTTTTGAAAATCTTGTTTCTTTATACCTATCTCTATGGATACCCGTCAAATTGACGGATTTGGTAGTTTAAAGAATATCCCTTTTGAATTCGTCCTATTTGTGAAATTACTTTTGAAACAACACAATCATATTTCTACAATTTGTGTGAAGCAATGAAGAAAGAATGTCATCGACGTTTAGAAAATTTTGTTTCAAACACAAACAAGTACATATGTGCTGCGTAACGCATTTGGAGCATTATGATTTACATAAAAAATAATAAAATAAAAAAAGATCTCTTCGAGGGTTGATTTCTGGCAATGTTGACCATATGGAAATCTTTAGTTTTAGAATTGTAGCCTGTGTGTGAAGACGTGTATCAAGTTTTAAAATTTTAGCAATACGTATAAATATTTGGAAAGAAAAAATCAACTTATTGTTAGAATTTTTTTCGATAATATTATTTTCTAATATTTACTAATTACTTTTGCAATAATATTTATTTTATCTTCACCCATTTTTAGCAACCTTGAGTGAATTAAGAAAGTATTTGGAATTATTGAAAGAAATTTTTAACATCAATGAAGATAATTCCGGTACTAGTTCTGAAGAAAGACTTCCGAGACTTCCGAATCCGTCGACAGCTAAATGACAGAAGAGTCATCAGAAGAAGAAAACATTCCAAGTCAAGGTAGAAAAAGAATGCGCATTTCCTCAAGCTCCGACCCCGAGAAAAAGTTATCCACCTCCAAAAGCAATACAACAGAACTACTTGCTGTCGATGGAACACAATGGATGGGCTTTGAAGTAAGTGGGTCCAGCGGTAGACTGCCCATTCCCCCAATATTCAAAGGTGTCGCAGGACCTACTGGATATTCCAAAAGAAATGTGATGTCGGGTCATGTGCGAATTGCCTTCGAACTAATAATTGATACGCGCATGTTAGAACATATCAAAGACTGCACAGAAATAGAAGCGCGTCGTGTTCTAAAAAACAATTGAACCATTTCAATTGAACAATTGAGGGCTTCAGTTAAATAAAACATTTAATACAAAAAAACGAAATACTTATGTGCATCCATTTGACGGGTGCCGTAGAGATAGGTATATCAAAAATGCCCGTAAATCTAGTGTTAAATAGAGATACATAGACGGAAATGTGTCACATTAATATTCTAACTATTTTCAAACTAAACTAAATGCCTGTGCTATGAAAAATATGATTGACTTGCTGGTCTGGAATGAAGCTCGAACCCGCGATCACGGGATCACTAGACAAGTGTATTGACCACTACACTAACAATCGCGACTATCGAGAACATTGCACGAGAATATAAGCATTTTATTTAATTAATTTTTTATCTTCGCGTCTGATGATTCAAATACTTTTAAATAATAAATAAATCAACCGGGATATACGTTTTTTTTAATTTAAGAAAGCTTGAAAGGCATTTAGTCATTATCAACTCCTCTGTATGAAATTTCCGGTGCTCAGGACAACTGCCCATTCATCCGGTATTTTAGTCCATCTCATAATCAAATAAACTGGAGAATTATTACGTTTGTGTGAAAGGGTCAAAGGTGCGTCAGGACAACGCACTATGGGAAATTTAGGCCTGTTTCGGACCAAAAGTCAATAACTCTTTTATTTCTGGACGTATTTCCATAAAATTTTGCACACATATAAAGTAGTCTATATAGCTTAAAATGGATACCATTTTTTTCAAAATATTTAGTTCATTAATTAATTATTAATATATTAAAATTAATCATGACAAAATTAAAAATTGCTTTAATTTTTATTTATAAAAATGACAATTTTACTTATATCGTGTTCAAAAACTAATTAAAATATTATATTATATACCTAATAAATCCATAATCCATAAATAAAATACAGAAAAACATGAAATGTAAAGTGCTTAATCACTTGGATGTTCATGTCAAGTCTGTTAACCATATCACTTTAAAAGTTAATTTATTGTTAAACTTTGTAGGAAAAGATATAAAGTATTATACATTTCTGAAAAGTTTATTATTTAAGAATTTTAGATCAACTAAAATGTTTTTGATTTTATATAATATTAAAATTTACGTTAAATGACTAGACAGTAAAATCAGGAAAAAGTTTTATTTTAGTTCATCGAGACATTTGTCACTTACCTACATCTTCCCACGCTTTATATTTAATGTTAATTTATAGTCTAGATATTTATAAGAAACATTTATAAAAATTAGTTCCAAATGTTTGCTAATTTCAAAGTTATTGGAAAAAATGTGATGAATGGCAATTTTTTATGTTTTCATAACTATTTTAAATACATTATTATATCAAAATATAAATGTGTTATTCCAAATTGTCTTATTTGAAGCCTTATAGGCTACATTATATTTGTGAAAATTTTGATTAATATTATTATTATGAACATACCTTTATAAATTAAAGAGTTATTGACTTTTGATCCGAAACAGACCTCGGTTTTCCATAGTACTAAAGAAAACGAGTTCTATTTCGGATCAAAAATTATAACTCTTTTATTTCTCAAAATATAATAATAAAATTTTGCACAAATTTCTTATTCAACAAAGACAAATCAAAATTCTACAAAAACAGGACTAAATTTCCCATAGTGCAACGTCAGAACAGAACAATGACTTCAATCTCTACGTTAGAGGAAATGGCATGAATAAATGAGGTAACTGAATTATTTATTTGAAATACTGCTGTTTGCTTCTAAACAAATAATATTTAGGTGTGCCAAATAAAAAATGTGCTAATTGATTGCAATGGCAAAACGTACTTTATAGTTTTTAGAAATATGACACATCAATAATTCTCCCATATTCTTGATTACACTGCATTCTGATGTCACAATACACAAGAGTGTGTAGTTAATTATTATTTATCGATCTTTTGCTTTGGTTCGTATTTCTACTGCATATCAGGTATTCTTTCTGAAAACAAGTTTATCGCATTTCTTAGCCTTTGGGTAGTCATATCAGTAGTAATTACTAATTATTACCACTGACACACAACAAATGCGCTCCCATGTGTTTATTATTATTAATAAATTTTAGAAAATAATGAACGGCTTGCAGAGCGACGAAATATTATTTTAAATAAATAAAATAATCGAGACAAATGTCCCTAGCGCTGTATTAATTTGTGAATAGTATAAATTCCGATAACAGTGTAAACAATTTAATTTATTAATGATAATATCGTTTAAACAACGCATGATATTGTTCATAATATTTCTTAAAATGGATTCAATGAAATTAATGAAATCGTACTAAACACGAGAAAAGCGTAATGGAGATTTTCCAGAATCTTAGAAAAACTGTCGCGGAAGAAAATAATATATCTGTGTTCCTTTGTGTGCAACTGCGCTTCGGTCATATCAGTTGATAAATTCTTGAAAACTGTTCGCTTCAGTTTCAATTAATACTCCGAGCCGAGAGCATCTCCGGCCCTCGGTGGACTCTTATTGTTAATTGGACTGATTGGTGCCTTCCATCCTGTGCTGGTCTGATTTGAATACTCTCATATTTTTATTCACCGAGCCGCTGTTCCCTACTTACTGTCGGGAGCATTTCGGGTCGAATACAGAATATAGGGTCCATAACCTGTCGGGAATATCATGTGATTGAAGTGTTTATACTGTGCCCGTCCGTGTGTGTTCGGTGGAAATTTAAGTGTAAACAATTAAAGAAATCCTTTGATTAAAAATGTTTAATATATCATAAGAAACAACACATTTTTAAGAAACCAGATAGGAATTTTTAAGCTCCTGAGCGATGCAATTTATCTGAAACAAATCGAAATCATAGTCGAGGATCTCTTTTCTGTGGACGATTTTAGGGGTAAGTTTCACATTGATCTATTGTTTTATTTTTATTTTTATTTTGTCGTTATTTAAACCGGTGTTATTTAGCACTTCGAAAGAGTATTATCCATATAATTAGGTATGTACATAAGTATAAAATTAATGTCTATCTGTTCTCTATACATCTTACATCCTATGACCGATTAAAAATAATGTTTCAATAGTTAATATTTAGAACTCGTAAAACAATACACCCTCCCCTAGCTACCCCACACCGTGGGGGAGGTATGGGGTACGGTAGCAAATCTTGCTCACTTGCATTCTAAAAACTTGAGAAAAATATAGTCATTCCATCCCACTTACCCTTCATCTCACTCTCATCTTGCCGGGGCCCTATTTTGTATCCGCACTCTTTAGGGCCTGCGCAAAAAAATGGCACTCCCACTCTTTCTCCTCCACACTCCTCGTTGCTTGGTTGCTGTCAGTCCATTAACTATTGATGCTCCGTTTATCATTTGGGTGAATCTGAATCTCTCCAACAGCAGTTAAAGTGTAATTAATATTTGTAATTTAATATCGTCTATTTGTTTAACTTTTCAGAATAAATAATTGCATTCGTCTATGGTTTTGAATGACTTTCTCTGTAAAATCGAACGTTGTGTACGCTGGTTCGAATTTCTTTCTTTTTTACCTATCTCAAACTAATTTGAGTTTATCTCTAAACAAAATTTTAACATAGTTACCCAAGGTGCTGTTATTCGAGATTTGTATCTGAAGTATCGATGATCAGTAACTGAGATTTAACTTTAGTACCGATGTTCGCCCGTCAAATTGCATAAAATCAGTTACCAATCATCGATACAATCGAATACGAACCTAAAATAACGGTTATAGTGTAATCGGTTAGAATAGTGTCACTGGCTGGCAAGTGTACCTACATGAGATTTATATAATTGTAGCTCATTTCGTATTTGTTTACACG